>PVKB01006437.1:31459-62154 GCA_004027205.1 Ctenodactylus gundi | reverse complement strand
AAAGAACATAAGTATTGTAAAAACCTGGAGAGAATTATATTAAATAATCTTAAGTAAACTTTGAAAAATAGTACTTCGTAGTTATGCTTCAAGTTTCTATCTGCCTTAACAAGACAAAATATCTGGGAAGTACTGAGGATAGAAATACAAGCACAAGAAGACGTGAAGAGGAGACGGGGCTATAAGGCTAATGTTAAAAATCAAGTGAATGATGTGACATCATTCAGAGTTGGACTTACTCAGTTACTTTTTCGCACACCACTAATTTGCCTCTGCTTTGGCTTTTTGAGTCTATTGATAATTGAAATACTTTGAGATATTGTCTAAAAATAAATGGATCTTCTACAGGATCTGAAAGGGAACTCTTTTATGTCTTTTCTGTATCATCGTATATGAAATGGAACATCTGGACAATTTATCCAAGTGAAAAATTAAAGGTTAAATTAATTTTCAATGTGTTTATGTTATTAATGTATAAGAAACTGCAAAGGCAGAACTATGTATGTGAATTCAGTAATGAAGCCATGCTGTTGTTAAAAAACTCCTACTCTATTAAATTTTTTTCTCCCACAGCTTCAATATTTCTGAGCTAGGTGAGCACTATATAAGTAGCTTTTCCACAAAAATTTTCAAAGAAGACTACCAGCATTGATATTGTAGTTAAAGAATATAAATTAAATACTGCCTTTGGAAAACTAAGGTAACTGCAGTTGAGATGTAGTGATCTCTACACTTTCAGGATGCTGAATCTGCAGAACATATGTTTAAAGAAATTGTTTTTTCTCTGACATTGATCTTCCAAATGGAAATTTCAAACAGAAAAATAAATATGTAGCAAAAGTTCAGAAAGCATACTACGATTACTAAAATTATTCATTGCAGTATTATGGCCAGAGACTCCAAAAGAGATGAGATGTGTACTATTAAGGAAAAAAAATGTATTACTTGGTGTTATATTATGAAAAAATGTATTCAACATATTTTTGATTTTTAGCTTAAAGAAATGAAGCATATTGTGGAAGCTTATTTCTATAGTCAGTAAAAAATCCATGTAAAAAGCCAGGGGAAATTTTGTTAGTAATAGTTTTCTCATAATAAAATTATTAAAATTATATTTATTAATTACTTTTCAATAACCCAGGAAGCTGCTTAAAATGTATGAAGGAGAAAACATCGTTCTTGAGGGTATAATTAGTGACTCAAGACAAAGTAAGTTTATTCAAAAAGAAATTATGTAGGCGCCCATTCCATGGCTGAGTATGTTGACAGGTCTGTCACGGATCAGTGACCAAAACACAGATGTTCCTAAAGTTCATCTTGTTACATTACATACGGAGATATCGTTTTCATCTTTGCTTTTAAACAAAATTATTATAAGTTTACTTTGGTGTGTTTATGCCAAATTCCAAAACACCGTGGACTAATCACTACAGTATTTCTAAGAAAGCATCAGAATCTGAGCTGGGTTCTGGGAAAAGCTGGAGTCAAATAAAAAGAGTGAATAGTTTTAAGGGAAAGAAAATCTTCCCCTCATGCTTCTGTCTTCTCCTCAAATCCAGAGGAAAATAAGCAGCGATGACATCAGATCGGCGCTTTGTTTTCAGACAAGTACTTCAAGTTTATCATTAGATCATGCTATTTTTAAATCATCAGTTCAGTGTGTGTATACATAAAGTGAGTGATACATTCAGTGCATGTTTACACTAAAGAAAAAAGTGATTACATGATACTTTGTCGATATTTCGCTTCAAAATAACTCCTCTCACACAGAACATGCTTATCACACGGTTTTGGTTACTTTCTGAAGACATTTTGGAAGTTTTCTCGTATGTCTGTAATTGAACATTCATGGCTGCCTCAATGACCTAAATCTATTCCAGGTGGTCACTTTGACTTTGGGGAAAAGCTTGAAGTTGTACAGGGCCAGATCCAGTGAATATGGTGGATAAAGATGTCCCATAATATTGTATGATCTTACTTTTCCATTAGACGGCACATGGCTGCACTATTCACTTCATTTTTGTTCTTCCTTATTTTTGTTAGTATATACATATGTGAGTGTGCATGTGCAAAGCCAGTGGTTACATTAAGTTTGAGAATTCGAGATTTTAAAAGCATATATATTGACTATACTTTACATTCTCTTCCTCTCCCTAACCCTTTCCACCCTCCCCCCTATTACTTTGTCTCTCTGACTCCCAACATCCCACTCAGATGACTCTATTTATTTGTATTCTGGGTTTCTCATATTAGAGAAACCATTTGATACTGAACTTTCTGAGTCCAATTCACTTCACTAAACACCCTGGTCTCAGCTTGTGTCCATTTGCCATCACATGATTCAAATCTGTCTGTCTTTATGGCAGAGCGAACTCCACTGTGCATATATGCCACATGCTTGCATCCACTGGTCCGTTGATGGAGATTTTGTTATCTTGCACAATTTAGTTATTAATAGTTGTGCTGCTATAAACACAAATGTACACGTACTATTGTTGTGCTTTTAACAATTTTGGAAAGACACTCAGAAAAGTTATTGATGGTCAAATGAAATATAAAGGTATAGCAAGGACCTAGATATTAAAACAGACACATGGAACCTCGTGGAGGAGAGAACGGATAAAAATCTTGAAAATATAAATTGGAGAACAATTTTTCAATAGGACATATGATGTAAAAGAAACAACCCTCAGAATGAACAAATAGGATTATATCAAATTAAAAACTTCCTCACGGCAAAGGAAATGATTAAAAAAGTGAAGAATGAACCAACTGCTTGGGAAAAATGCCATTTACACCTCAGATAGGAGGTTAATAACTAAAATATGCCAAAACTGGAGAAAAATAGATCTCTCAAAATCAAAGATTCAATTAAACAATGAGCAAATGAAATGAGTAAGTAATTCCCAGCTGAAGACGTAGAAATGGCCAGTAAATACATAAAAAATCTTCAGCACCATTAGCCATAGAGAAAATCAAGCCAAAGAAAGCATTGAGATACCATACAATCTTACCTCAGTGAGAATGGGTTATATCAAGGACTTAAATCAATACAAGCTGGTGATGCAAAGAAAAAGAATCCATTTACATTAATGGTGGAACCATGAAGTAATACAACCAGAGGAGAGTAATATGGAGATTCCTCCAAAAGCTGAAAACAGATATTGTATTCACTGTCTTCTTAAACACATCCATACAGATACTCAGGAAAAAAGACTTCAGAGTTTCTTCAAAAAGTGACAGTGCTGATGGGATAAATAGGTCTGAAGCAAGGGACAATATTTTGAGTGGAACTAATGACAATGTGTCTTCCATTTATTTTTTTCCAACACAAACACTTTATCTATTGAATCCCCCTTTTATTTCTCAATACATTCTTTATTCCTTGGTGTCATAGATTACATCTTGAAAAATCATTGCACAACCTGATAAGTATTTATAACTGAATTTAACTGAAAAAAATATAATAGGAATGTGCCTAAGTAAAAATTTGGTTGAGACTGCATGGCAGATAAGCTCAAAGACATCAAGAAATGAGAATAATGACAGACAGTGTGGCAAAGAGGACCAAGGCCTAGGGTGTTCGATATGAGATTTGCTGAGAACACGTGAGAAGCCATACTGAATATCCAGACTGATGAAATTCAGAAATACTGCAAGAAACAGATAGCTCATCACACGTCATCAAAAAATAAATAAATAAAACAATGAGATACCACTTCACATCTGCTAGAAAGACCAAACTCTAAAGCCCTGACAAAACCAAATACTGGCAAATATTGCTTAGGGAAATGTAAAATAATGATGATTCTTTGGAAGACAGTTTTGGTGATTTCTTACACTAAACTAAACCTATGCTTATGATATCATTAAAAATCTTACACTTTGGCGATTACGCAAAGAAACTGAAAGCATCTCATCACACAAAAACTCGGAAACAGAGATTTCCAACAGCTCTGTTTACAACGGTCAGTGCTTGAAAGAAACTGGGAAGTATGTCAGGAGATAAATGTAAAAAAATAAACTGCAGTATAACCCTACTATGGAATCTTCTTCAGCAAATAAAACAAGCTATATAAAGATCATGAAAATATAAACATAATACTAAGTGAAAAAGCAACCCCCAAAGAACCAACATACAGTGTCATTCCCATTGGATAACGTTTTAGAAGCAGCAAAACTAGAATTTGCTCAACTGTCACTGAGTAAAGGAACACAATGAAAACAGAGGTAGAAGAGGACTTGTAAGGAAGCAACGTTGTACCGCCCTACAGTAACATGTATGGGCCAAGGTAAGTCCGGTGGGAAGGAACTGCAGTGAGTCGTGTGTGCCTTTTTAGCAGTCTGCCAGGAGGAGGCGCTGCGATGTGTCCTGGAATCCCAGTGCCTTGGACTCGCTGACGTTGCAGGCTGACACTGACTGAGAAGAAGGCAGCTCATGCCTCCTTGCATCTTGTCTTAATTTTTTGAACAAATTTCACTCTTAAAAATTCCTTCAATAAAAAATGAAGAAAAAATAAGAAAAAGAAAGTTGGAAAAAACCTTTTCCACAACAAGAAAGGAAAGGAGTGGAGGAAAAACCAAACACAAAGAATAATGCAGTTTTAAAAAGCATATGGAATAAAATGTCTTGGCTCAAAATTTACAGTACCTATATGAAATGGCTACCAGAAAGAGAGTTGCTCACCCACAGGTTATTACATAGTTGAATATATGTGCTTTCGGTACACTTGTTGAGAAATATTTGATTTGCATAGATAGATAGTAAAGAAACAATATCAGAATAAAAACGAAGACTGAATAAAATAGGACCAAAGTCTATACATTTTTATAAAGTTTTCATTTTTCCTTTTTTCCCTTGCTAATGCTAAGTTCCAGAATTTCCAAGACTTCACGTAGCCTGAGTAGCTTCTTAGAAGAACTCACAGAACTCAGAAAAGGCACTGCAATCATTAATAGTTTTGTGTTATTACAACAAAAGCTACATGGAAAAAGGCACCAAGGGCAGAGGTCAGTAGTGAAGGCAACACTTGCTATTTTGGGTTTTTTGTTTTTTGTTTTTTATGCTACATGTAGTATTTTCATATATGTGTGTGTGTGCATGCATGCATGTATATATATATATATATATATATACACACACATATATATACATATATACATATATATACATATATATATATGTATGTATATATATATACACACACACATATATATATATATATATATATATATATATATATATATATATATATATATATATATGTATATATATATATATATAACAGATTCAGTAACACATCAGAAACATATGTCTTGGGTAATCAACGGCCATTTACACCAATTTTGGTCTCTTTTTCCTCCTTTGTTATCCTGGCCCTGCGCCTTCCCACGACTCAATTCTCCAAGATTCATGCTTTTCCTAGCAGAACATTAACCTCTCCCTACCCTGTCTCTCATGTTCAGGTTTTTCATGTAATTATTTTTGTGAATTTTCTAAGAGGGATACCCATGGATAATCAGGTTTATTTATTTATTTATTTTTTAGACGGTTTTGGTACATTACTCAGGCTATAGGCTACTGCTTGTTATCCTCCTGCATTAGTCTTCCTGAGTTCTGGGATGTCAAATGTCATGCCGGTTCCTATGTTTTCCTAGTGTATGATTATGCAGATATTGCTGATGGGCTACATGGCTGATCTTCATTTCTACTCCCTACCCCAGAGGGCACATTGATAGGGTGTGGTCCAAAGTCCCCACCTTAAGTCATATCATTGCACTAAACAATGTGCTCCAAAGATTTTAAGTAAACACTTTTTTTTTTTTTTAACAGGGCAGGGTACTTTGGATGTCTTTAAATTAAATACCAAAACTGAGCAGAAAGGCCAAGTCTTCTCTGAGGAAAGGTAACATCTTACTGCACACAAAAACATAATTTAATTGTTTCATTTTCTTTGGTTTTTGTTCTGAGACTAGAAAAACAGGTCAGCACTTTATATAAAACTTTTGTCTGAGTTTTTAAAACTGAGTTAATATATGCTGTTAAATAAAATAGCAACGAATATTTAAAGACTGTAAGAAAGAGTTTAACAACACTGAATTTGGAGTAACTTGTATTGGGAAGTAATAGGGAAGTTAAAATGATGTGGATGAAGCAGAAAGCTGGTACCTTAGGGACAGTAGCACAATCTAATGCAGTAAGCCACAGATGGAGATGTTACAGTGATGTACTAACATTGGCACTAATGAGAAGAGAGGGTGCTCCTTCTACTGAGTTCAGAATGGGCTAATTATTGAAGCATAAGTCAGAAAGATGTAAAGGCTGGTGAAGTGATTCTGAAATCAAACAAGAATCATCTAGTCTGATGTTGAAACATATTAATTCAAAATCATATATTAACAAGAGATCTTCCATATTATATTGCTTATGATATGGTCAGGATTTGAAGAGGAGAAACAAACTTCCCCATTTATACTTTTTAAATATTTGACATCTTCCCAACTTCTGCCTATGTAGGATGTCTCTTCTTTGGATCTGTGGTAATATTGGTATTTCTGTTGTAGTTATTGTGGTTTGGACATGGAATGTCCCGCTAAAGTTTCCTGTATTTGGATGTTATGGATTACCTATGGAACCATGCTCTGTTAGGAGATGGGGGCCTGGCTTGGAGGGGTGGATTATGGGCATGTGGTGGAGTGTAGGTGGGTGGTAGAAGACAGGTGTGTGATAGATTATAGATTACAGGCATGTGGATTAATTTATCGCTGTGTGGCGTATTGTAGATTTCAGGTATGTGGGATTAGGGCTATAAATCTGAAAGGGTTGGATCACTGCGGCAGGACCTGGAAGGGGAGGATCACGGGGCAGGACCTGGAAGGGTATATTCTACTTACTAATGTCATGATGAGCTGCCTCCCTCTACTTCCACCACACATTTCTACTGTTGCTGGCTCCCCATTGAATGGACTGAGATCTTCGGAAATTTGAACTAATTTGTATAGGTTGGGTATTGAGTCACATCGACAAAAAAGTAACTAAGACAATGGTGTATACTTGTCTAATTATTATTTAAGGACTATGTTAAGCTTTGAACCAGAGAGACTTCCCTCTTCTTACACAGTAAAGTTATAATTGAAATATTTTTGACCATACTATCTTTCCAAGTATTTTAAATATTTAAAAATCATATCTCTGTTTACTAAACTGCCAAATCAATATAAAATTCTGAAAACAAGAAGATTCAACTCATAGTTTCTAGTAATATTATAATAAAATTATATTTACTAATGTTAAGTTGAACAAACCACATGATATAGTTAGAAATACATAAAAAAAAAACCACATCCACATGATGGTCTATCTATATGGTTATTTACTATTTGCTCACTAGCAGAACTCAATGCTGTCATTTACTATTTTCGTGTTACAAATAAGCTCTTAACCTTTAAGCTAAAATACTTTGCAAAAGTTGACAGATGAAGAATAAATCTATTAATAAAGACACTTAAATCTATGTAAAATGCACTAATATTTTAATTCTTGTTGATGTTATATTTAGAAAATTTATTATATGTCTACCTCCTCCCTATGGCGTTAATTGGAGACATTCAAGAACTAAAACTAATTCTAGATGATTTCATAAGGACTAGTTTACTCAATGATTTTACTTGGTACCTGTTCCAAAAGAGAGAATGGATTTATCTGAGAAACAAAATTAAGTGGAATAAAGTCAATAAAAGTGCTTTGTCGTCATTGTTTTTATTGAAACTGAAACAGTTTTTAATAATTCCTTTTTAATAGTATAATCTATTACTAACAGACAAAGCCTTTTTGAAAATTTTGCATATGACATCATGGTGAATTGCACTTCATAGTGAATCTAGGTATTATGACTTTGCCTTTGAATGTTTATTGCAGCTCTATTGTATGCTCTATGCATGAATCATGAAGAAAATGTCATAAATATCCATGATTAAATACCATTGTGCATAAAGTGGATGTAATACTGTCACAGCCTTAAGTAAAATAAGCCAGGCACAGGAATAATATAAAAACAATAACATTATGAAGTTCAGAGTGGATGGAATGATGAATGATTACAAGAGCCTGCAGCCAGTAGGGGGAAGGAAAGATGGGGAAATGTGGACCAGTGGGTAGCATGCTCCAGTCAGTAGTAGGAAGAAGTTCTCTCCTGCTACTTACCACAGCATAGATGCAGATAACAGTAATGTAACTGTATGTCCCAAAGAGCTACAGGTAAGGAGTTGGAAAGATTTTATCTCAAAGAAACAATTGAGAAGATACATAACATGTTTACCATATTTAAACACAGTTCAACATAAACTTGTACAAAAATAGCGTATTAGCCTATTACTATTATATTTTATGCATCAATTGAAAATTTAAAACAAAACTTAAAGTGAGAGAACAGAACAGAGGTTGATCAAGGCTTCAAGGGAGAAAGAAAAGAAGGGAATATGGTGAGTCATGCAGAAATTATTTGTCTTAGTATATCCTCTTTTCCTGGGACAGAATGCCCGAAGTTCACAATTTAAGGAAGAAAAGATTTACTTGGCTCACAGAGGCTAGACAGCTGCTCCAGGCATTGCAGACAGAATTCAAGTCAGGCAGGAGCAAAGTTAATGTCTAGAGACTTAGGCAAGACTAGACTTTTCTCAGGAAGATCTACAGTGTTTTGTTTTCCTGAGTTCAAGTTGCCAGCAGGGAACCCCACAGCCAGGGTGGGTCCCTCTCTCTCACTTTTGGCCTACAAGTCAATAACACGCACCTAATGACTCTACTTTGGATGCTCCATAATCTTAACAAGTTGACACAATAACTTCATGTCAAACCCTAAACCAGTGCTCCTTCCAGCCAAGGCTTACCACCCAACAACACAAGGTTTCACAGTTACACCACTATATGAAAATGCAGGAGGCTTTTAGTGGACACTCTAGATTCAAACCATACTGCTATTGAACAATGTCATCAACAGATACTAGGGTTGAACACTGATATTATAGTACCCGAAGGAAGATAGTCAATACTGTGTGTAACTCACATGGCTATGAAAGATTTTAAATGCACTCGCTACAAAGATATGAGGTTTTGTTGGGGCCCTCAGGGCACTAGAGCCTTAGCATCGCTTAAACATGGAACTGCTCTTTGTCAGCTCTGATAAACAAGTCAAAAGGCTGAAAAACAACTGGGGTATCCCACCCTCCTTCCTCTACTCCTTCCCCACCCCCCAGACCCTCTAGCCAAGGCCTTGCTAATTGGCCCAAGATAACTTCCTCAGTCTATTGAAGCCCCTGTACTTCCTAAATACAGTGAGACAGCCTTCACTGAAATGAGCTGCAGAGTGTGTTACTCTGTTGTCTGACCACTCCTCGGCTCTTCTGGGGGTACCCATGGGACAGAGACCCCTCAACATTTGAGATATTACATTGTTCTACAAATAATATAGATATACCAAAATATTAAACTGTACCTTCCAAAGACATATACTTATTACATATCAATTAAAAATAATGTAAAAAAGGAAAATAAAAAGAAATTGGAATTTGAGGACATCAATCACTTTGACCAAAATTTCAGAAAAATTAAAGCTCTGGATTTGGTCTCCAGTACAACAAAAAAATACTAGTACATAACAAAAATGAATAAAACAATAAAAAACTGATTTGTAAACAGCAACAAAATACTGATTGGTCTTGAATTTTAGCATGATTTTCTCCTATTCTTGAGTATTGTATTATCGCTAGCATTTGTCACATGCTTAATGAGATATAACGACAGTGTTTTTTGTTATCGCTTTTTCAACAACAATAAAAAGCTCCTTCCAACAAAGAGTAATCTGGCTTTTAATTTGGCACAGTTATTTTAGTAAACAAGAAATAATTTTATATGTAAAAATACTCATTTCCTTCACCAATATGTATGCATGTGCACATATATGTATATATGTATATATGCATGTGTGTACATATATGAATTTTTTTTAGCCCACATTGTCCTTGAACTCAAGCAATCTTCCTCCTGCCTCCACCTCCTAAGTTCCAGGAATACAGGCCTATATCGCTACACCTGGTTCATGTACTGCTGGGGAATCAAACCCAAGGCCTTTTCCTTGCTAGGCAGGTGCTTTAATCACTGAGCAACGCTCTCAGACCAAATCGCTTTTACTGTGTCACTTTCTTCCTTTTTAATGTTAAAATAATGAAGATACCACTTTCTTATACCATCACAGTCTATTGACTTGCTGTTGTCTTTCAGTTTCTGTGGAGAAAATAAAACTGTCTCACCTGACAGTTAAGAAAAGTGTAAATAAATGCTAGGAGTTCCATTGAGAGCACAACCGGATACATTTACTCTCTCAAGATAAATGAGAAGAGGTCATTCTCGAAGAGTTACCACCTTTACTGAGCCTGAAACTTTTGAAAACTTTCATATATATATATATATATATATATATATATATATATATATATATGAAATAATAGTTTTTATTATATATATAATAGTTTACTTATTTTAATTGTTCGATACTAGTGTTTTTGAGAGGAAAACAAAATCATTGTTCATTGAAATATTTAAAAGAAAGCCTCAAATCTTCCTGAAATCATATTTAAGTATTCCTCTATTTAACTTACAAAAGGAAATTAACAAAGGAAGACCAGCTATACAGATTTATTATCACTCTGCGTCAGATCCCTTAGAAACCAAATTAATATACCCTGAAAACAGAATATAACCTGAAATTTTTGAAATATTATAATAAGAAAACTCTGAAACATGTACTTTTCAGCGTATAAGATATACTAGATAAGAAAAATGTTTATACATTTAAGGTGAAAATGTTACATTTTGATATGTGTATAGATTATGGAATGTTTACCACACCAAGGTAATTGCTAGGTTATCACTTCACACAGTTTTGGTATTTGTGTGCACAGATCTGTGCCAGACACATAATATCAACTGTATGAGCAAATATTGGGCATATAATATAGGATCATTAACTGTAATTACCTAGCTGTATACAGCTCTCCAGAAATTATTTATATCACATAATTAAACAAATGGTACACTTTCAATAAGGTTTATCTCCAAACTCCCCTGGTTCTGGCCAACTCCAGTATTCTCTACTATGTGTGTTTTTATTACAAGTAAGATAAATTTATATTTTTGGAGTACCAAAATTTTAGTTTTCTTTCGTTACTTTTTAGCCTCTACATAAGGTATCACGCTTAGTGCTCAAAATGTGAAAAGAAACATCAAAAGAAATGGAAAGCACTGTCAGTAATACAGATTACAGAATTATTGAGATTAGTCTGTGCATTAATTACAACTGGAAGAAAAATAATTTCTCATTTCTCCAAAGAAATAAATCTTCTATTTGTGATATATTAAAAAGTAAATTAAATGTTTATAATTATTTATTAATTCAACATGGACATGTAGGGCATTAAAAAGAAGACAAAAGACATTACTATTAGAATTACATAGTTGTAGTTTAACTCACATAAAATTATTTTTATATATTGGCATGTATTCTGTCATTTAAAAGTTAAAAACATTAAATACAACACCTTTAATATAGGGTCCAGTGAAATAGTTCTATAATATATATGTAAATTCTTTATTGTTAGTAAGACTATGGACTAAATTGTGCTTCTAATGGAATCTGAAAAGATATAAACGACGACAAAATGAAAATAATATTACTTTGTTATTTATGTCTTCCAGTACAATACTGTAAAAGAAAATAATGAATTTTGTGGTGTTTTCAAGCAAATCCTCTGTTCTTTTATTACTTATTTAATTTTTACTTAAATGATTTGCACCTATATGTGGATAATTCTTTTTTAGGAATTCAGATTGTCCATGGGCTTTGGGTGACAACTTACATATTTTTATGACATTTTATTTTGTAAATCAATTAAAATATGTCTGTAGAACAAGCAGCTTTTATATTTCTACTATTAAATGTGTGTGTTTATTTGTACTCTGAAATGATTCCATTCATAATAATGCCAATGATCAAGCAAGCTTTTATTTGTGTATATGCTTAAATACAACTTTTTGCCAATGAATCACCTTATCAAAAATTGTCAAATAAAACTAATTCAATGTGTACAGGAGTTCTTACATGCACTGTTTTCAACCTGGGCATGGGTATTATCAAATTTTAGTTGTATATTTTGCTATATTTTTATTTATTTATTTTATTTTCATACATTATGGAAGATGTTTACATTTTTGGCTTTGTTATGTCAAAGGAAGATAAGTTTAAACTACTTGGTGTTTATTTTCAAAGATAAGGTTTCTTTCAAACAGATATGGTGGATTACATGCTTTTTCAATGGCTGCTAGGGTACTTAGCATTCTGATTTTTCTTTTTCTTGAAAGTTTCTGCATTTTAATTTTCTGTTAAAATGTTTGAAAGATGGATACAGTAACAAACTTTAGCAAAGAGTGAATTCAAAACCACTTCAATATTTTGATCCATTTTAAAATGTAAAACATCCTAGAATAATAAATGTACAGACAACCTATAATATTTAAAAATAACAAAGTACCCAAAAATTCAATTTACATTGTTGAAGAAAACTAAAAACTCTATAATAAATTTTTGCTATAAAAATCTGACACTCATCAGTGGGAAATTATAATAAGATCATAACATCATCTGATGCTTAGAATGGAGATAAGATAAAATGAGTAAAGATTCTGAATATTGCATCTGTAAATATTATATCTTTAAAGAAATGTATTCATGGTACTGATACTTTATAGAGCAAATATACAGAAATATAAAAGCAGTAAAAACATAAAAAAAAATCCTCCAAAAAGATGAAGTAACAATTTTAAGATACTTGGCCCAGGACCAAACCTTTTCAAATGCAAAATGGATCAAAACGGAATTTTTGCTTCGTTAAATAAAAATCCATCAAATATAACGTGACAGGGGCCAGGAAATAATAAAAACGACACTCTTTTAGTTCATATTCTTACCATTATTGTGGGGCTCCTGTGCTGTGGGTCCTGTGATGAAGTCCGTGGGTCCCTCATAAGTGTGGATGACCTTGGGCTGTGGGCAGCTATTCCCTTGGTCCTCCAAGCAATGGCAAACTGACTTCTCCAGCCTAAGCAACAACTTATGACCTCGGCAGCTGGCCAACTGATGAAGGAAACCTTCACCCCAGTGGAGATCTCCCTTAATCCATAGAGAGCTACCTGCTCTTCCCACCTATTAGATCACTGAAACTTGCCAACTAAACAGTCCAACGCGCAACTCCCATGCTGGGCAATTCACCTATTCTACAGAAAAACTCTTTTCACCGCATGTTCCACCTCTTTTCCCTTTCTACCTCTTGGCCCCTTTTCCTTACCCCTTTCTCATGTCCTTCATCCTGTTCACCTGACCATATGCCTGAACAACTATCAGGCACAGGTTCACGGGAGCTGGCTTGTACCTGGACCTGCTTGCTACTCAGGCTTGGAGTCATGGAAGCAAGAAACTTTCACTCCAAATTCCCTTGCAGCTGGTCATATTTTTGGATTTGTCAGGCTTCTTCTTTGACCTAACAATTATTATAATTGTATTATTATTAATTACATTCTATAGAAATCAGCCATTTTATTATTAATAAAACTAGATACAGTTGATTTCTTACAAGTATTACAAAATTGATAATGTAATCTTTTTGCTGCAATAATATTCACATTGTTCAGTCATGATCTTGTGACGAGTTACAAAAAATGATGGAGGATTCTTAAGTAAACACTGTCTCTACAAAAAATACAAAAATGAGGTTAATAAGAATTCAGATAATAGCTTTAGCTGGCTAAGGCAAATGACAAATAATGATTGAACTGAATCTCACACTAATATCTTCTGAATTATCATGTTAATATTAATTTTCTTAAATACATTAAAATACTAGTTAGTCATATATTGGGTTGCTTGCATAAAATTTCCTGATGTGCTAATTTTACCAATTGTTTTATTTTCATAAAATATTTTAAAGAAGAAAGAAAAAAATAATTACTGGAGCAGAAGACTGTTTCCTAGCGATTACCATCATTATTTGAAGAATTTCAATTATTATTTTTACCTCCAGAACATGAGAAACATGAAAGACAAATTTTTTCACATCCAATAATCCCTTATCTCACAGTATGAAAGCCTCCTACTGCGCTCTACATTTTAATGAAAACAGCAACAAAATACTTATCACTATTCTCCGTGATTTGCTGTCACATTATTTGAGAAATTAAAAGAATGTGAGTTAACACAGTATTGTAAATGAATACAAAAATGGTGTCATGTATTTCCAGTAATATGTTGGGATGTCCACATATAAATATTTAAATTCTTGAATACATTTTTTTTAATATATGACGTAGCCATATATAATATTATTAGTGTTATTAGCCTTGTGAAATAAGCTGAAAAAAAAAACACAAAAAGGAAACTTTAAGGTTTCATACTGTTGCATCACATGTCTGTAATATGCTTGATGTTAAAAATGGGAATCAGAAAGTTAAATTATCTAATATTGTAGTGACCCCTGATTATCTTCAATTTTTATTTTCATAAAAAAATTCTAATTGACTATCTGAGTGAAAAAAAGGAGTTAAATCATACGAAAAGCTCAGAATTTTCAGCCACTATACAGAAAGCCTTGTAGTAAACTGGGTGTTAAAGAGCAATGATTAAGACATAGTTCATGATAAAACTTCTTGAAATAATAGAATCATATCCTTCATCTCAAAACTGATCTTCTATTATGTGTGAGTTTGGGTGGAAAGCAGATGCACTACTAACAGTAACTACAGTTAGGTTGTATCTCAGTCACAGTCTTTGTGTTACACTCAATATAATATTTTTATTAGGTGATCATCAGCATTATATAAATTGGAAAGCCTTATATTCCCCAACGATTGCTTTTATTCTTTTATAGTTAATAACTATTTCAGATGTATCTTCTTGTTAACTTTTCTTTAAGGTAACATTCTTTGCATATTTTGAATTCAAAACAGACATCCACGATTAAAATAAAGTCACTTATGGGAGTATTTATGTAGTCAGTCCAATGTTAACTGATCAGCAATATTATGACATATTTAGTATTTTAGTTAAACAATATATTTTATAAAGTATGCATATTGATTTTAATATTTATTCTTAGATTGTATTATCACATTTTTTTCTTTAATACCATTTTTCTAATTTAGTAAAATACACACAGTGAAACTTCTTGTCAGAAGATTCTCCTGTATTACTCTAAAAATCATTATTTCATTGCAACAGCTTAATATTAGGTTCTGCTTAATAGAAGCTATAAATGCATAACTCAAAATCAGTTCAACTGCAAGTATAATCAGGTAGCTGTTGTTGTATACATAATCTAACATAAGAGAGTAAATAGCATTCAAAATCTTTTGACCACCATATAGCTTTTTAAGGTTCTAGAAAAGATCTTAACTATTACCTTTTATATTCTAATAAATTCAAGAAGAAAAAAAAATAAGATCAACTTACACATTTAAAAATCCTAAATCAACAACGGTATATTACATATGAGTTTGGGGTGAAAACTGCTTTAAATTTTATGATTTATGCTTTGATTTAATATAAATGATTAACAAAATGTCATTCAGAAAACACTGCAATTTACCATTTAAGTGTCTTCAAGGAGCTTTCTTTTTTATTCTATATATAAAGGCTGACAGATGAAACAAAGCTGTGGCTTTGCACTACTCTTTCTGCTTCCTCACGCAGCCAGAATGATAAGCCTCGATGTTCTTTCAGAAGTAAAGGAAATTACATTACTGTACTTGAGCCAAAGTGTCCATGGTGTGAGCACACTGCTAGTCATATTAAAATATTCAAATAGCGGTCGGTAATCCATTTGCTACACACAACTGCATGACATTTATAACTGTCTTGAAAACTAAAGACACAATGAAAAAATCATGTGTGTTCTATTTCACAGCATTTTATTTTTAGTAGAAAATATTATGGATCATATTTTATTTTCAAAGAGGAAAATATTAGTGTGGCTTAAAATACACTTCACAGACATGTTTTAAAATTCCAAGCTGCAGGATCATTTTCATCAAACTGACTCTAGCTAATGTTTCCACAAGCTTCCTGAGATCACATAATTCTGAGTAGAAAAGAATAGAACAGAAGGTATTATGTTAGTGGAGACGTAACTACACTAACAAGTAAAACTATGGAACACTTTTAGCTACATGAAATTGCTTAATTATCAGGGAAATGCAGAAATATTATCTTTGAAGCATTAAAGATCATTATGATAATGTGTATACAGTAAATGTTTTATTGATTTGGAAATAATATTTCAACTAACGTCTCTCTCTCTCTCTCTGTCTCTCTCTCTCTCTCTCTCTCTCTCTCTCTTATTTGCAAAGCACTTCTGTATTCACAATTCCATTTATATAACTATGAAAACAAGATCAGAAAGACTGTGTAATTTGCCCAAAGTCCCATAAATAAGTATGACAGTCACCTTTCTGATCTATAGTTCTTTATTTTGTTTTAAAATTAAAAATATATATATATATATATATATATATATATATATATATATATATATATATATAAACAATATATTATTACAGAAAAGATTGTCTAGTTTATAATACATAATAAACACATAAGGAAAGAAATTCATGATTTCACAACTTATTGAATATTCAATGACTTAAATGTTGCAAAAATTTTAAAAATCATGCACATGGTTCTTTGTACACTATTCTGACATCAAATAATGTGATATTTTGATAAGCAGAGGCTAAATACCAATCTTAACTATATGATAATATTCCTTTAAGTAACTTAGACTACATACACCAGAATTATCATCTATAATCAACAAAGCTGTCATATAAAAATAGTATTCCGTGTTACTTTTGTTAAACATTACACTTACAAAATATAATTTTAACACTATGTGAGTTAATTTTTTTTTGAATGTATGTGACCCTTCACTACGAAAAATTGATTATCTATCCCCAGGTCCATTTACCCTAAAATTGTTTAATGCCCTATATATTATACAGTAATATAGGTGTGATGTACACATGAATGTGTTTTGTGTGCATGCACGTATGGTGGCTTTTATAAGCCTGAACTTTGTTCACTGAAACTTTGTTCCTTTAAAGTATGTGAACTATGGAAAGATCTGAGCTCTAGACTATATTTTGTCAATGTTGACAATACATGTTAGAAAGTTTACTACCCAGTAAGTATAATCATCTTTGCTCTTGCCTCTCAATAAACTGATTAACTCTTATGCATGTTTATTTTTAGTTTTATTGAACTTATATTACAATTTCATACACATCTTAAAGTATGCTAATTTGTGATTGTTGCTCCTTTGATCATTATATTCCTTGGGAAATATATTGCAGTTACAAAGATAGCATTGAGTAAGTTTTTGAGGCATAGAATTATAATAATGTATGCAACTGTTCGAGACCAATGGTCGTTCAGACCAATGTCCTTCTCTTTTACAACGTTCTCTCCCAGGCATGAGGTGGGCATTTGTTGCTTCTTACAGAAGTCTATCTCATTTCCTAGCTTTTATTTAGGAGCTCTCAAAATGTAAATTGAGTTGTTTTCTACCGCTTAGTTGTTTGTGATAAATGCATAGTAACTTGATACAGTAGGTTGCATTTTATCATTCTGCAATACTATGCCAATTTTTTCATCTTTTTACTGCTGCTAGATAATGGTATAATTTTAATACTTTGATGCTACTGTAATGATCCTATTTTCAACTCCCTCGAGAAAATTTTGATGAACTTTTTTCTTTTTCCTCAGAAAACGTTGATCAATATATCTGTTTACTGTAGATTGTTTTGTATTATGCACAAAGTTTCATCTTCCTAGGCCTGGTAAACATTTCTAGCTCACACTCTGAGGATGAAAACTGATAAATAAATTAAATTGTGTTGACAAGGCAGTGTAAAACTATTACTTTATTTAATCAATCAATTTATTAATCAGATACTAGTGCTGAATGCTTTTCAGTAAACAAGTTTTCTCTCCATTGGATAAAAAACACATCTCTATGATTTTAGAAATGAAGCCATAAAATAATACTTCAAACTTAAGTACTTATTCACCACAATTAAATATCTGATGGTGTCTCTGTACCAGAAAACCACCAAGGCCAAGGGAGGTTATGTGCTGAGGATATATGAGGCTGATAACAAGGCATTGGTAGACTTTCCCGTGGGTCAGCAAACAGAACTGGGAAGGCTGGTTACTGAGGGTTACTGGTTACTAATTTCTGTTGCCTTATGTGAGTGAAATTAATGTTCACATGCATGCAAATGTGCACAAAAGTACATATTGTATGTATGCATATATATGTGTGTGAGTGTGTCTGTGTATGTGTGTGGGTACATTCTTTAAATTTTTTCTTTCTGAAATACATAACACTTTGTATGGTATGGAAATAACATATAGGTTTTTCCTTTTAATTTCTTTTGGTAGCAATCATTTGTATTATTTTACACATAAGTTAAATTGTATGAATGTATCTTGAATACTGACATGAACAAAATGCTGCTCAAAGCAAACAGCTTTCATTATTTATATTTTAGAACCAGGAGTATTTTATAGATTTTTTTTATATTACTCTGTTGAGGACAATAACTATTTACTACAAAACTAGTTTGACAAAGTACTCATGAATCCATACAAAAGTGACAGATAATTTCATATTTTAATTTCATCTTTTTATTCTAGCATAAGCCCAAGTCAGCT
Source organism: Ctenodactylus gundi (assembly GCA_004027205.1). NCBI lineage: Eukaryota > Metazoa > Chordata > Mammalia > Rodentia > Ctenodactylidae > Ctenodactylus > Ctenodactylus gundi. Next base: position 43,342 of record PVKB01006437.1, on the reverse strand, counting down.
TTCTGTGTTCAGGAAAATTGTGTGTTCAAATTTTTAGTCAATAGGTAAAATTTGCAAATCCTAATTGTTTTATTTTAGTAGAGAAGTATTTCAATACATGTGATTAGTTATGCAAATTGCATTTTATTCTAATAACTATTTCACAATATTGATTCAAAATGCATTACTGTTATAAGTGTGTAAGTAGAAAAGTGAAAATCAGTGCATTATGTACTGTTTTCATATGCTTGTATATTTTGTTCATATAGTTTGCCATTGTCATAATTACAATAGTAGTAACAAAATTCTTGTAGAAAATGTCATCACAAATGTTTAGCTCCAATTATTTCTGTGGCTAAATAGATCGTGCTACTTCCCCTTGAACTGAAATAGTTACTCATTAATGAGACGTTTGCAGTGATTAATTAGAAACCTGTTGAAAACATCTTTTGAAGATAACTAAATTACGCTTTTCTTCTTTCCCCAAGATAGAGTTTTATATTAATTGGCTCTTTTTCCCCATTAGATTGTAATTTGTGGTTTGGGAAGTTACTTCTGCTGCTTTAATATCTTTCAAGTTTATAGATGAAAAGAAAAAGTACAATTTGAGCATATATTTTTCTTTAATGTGGAATGGGCCCACTCAATCTAATATTCTCTTAATTTTCTAGAATATCTAAGAGAAGAATGGACAGAAGAAGTCCCACGAGGTTATTTCTTGCTGACACTCTGTCTGTCTGCCTGCCTGCCTGCCTCTGTCTGTCTGACTCTCTCTCTCTCTCTCTCTCCTCTTTGTGTGTGTGTTGTGTGTGTGTGCATGTGTGCACAGTTATTTGGCTCCATCTCCATAAACTGAAAGAATTTCAGTTATCTGCACATCATTAGTCTTAAATATAATTTATCTATATTTTATTGTATCTATATTTTCAAAAATACTTTTCAGTCCATACATTTTTAAAGGTAAAATAAAATGATACTAGATACATTAATTAACATGAGGAACACATTTTAAGTGTTGGCTATTGTATTTTGCCTTACTTGAAACAAAATTTATTATTTTTTTTTTCAATTAAGTTTGTAAAACGTGACAATGAAGTCTACTGTCAGGAAAACAAAACAATAAAAGAAAAGAAAACAATAAATAGTCAAAAAAATTTCTACCTCGTCACACTTCAAAATATGGACTGAATTTCCTTTTTAGATTTAATACCATGCAAATAAAATGTAGACACTTCTGATATGATACCATTAAAAAAATCATAGCCTGGCCAAATGTTTGGCAGATAATAAAATTGATTTATTAAACAGACAATATATAGTTCAAATTATATTGGCTCTATGTCTAAGATAACTATTTTTGAAGCATTTGTTTATAATATTGACCTTTATACAAATGAAACCTATATCCTATAATATTGGAGACAGATACAAGCTGTGAATATTCAACTTAACTTTATGATCTCTTTAGCTCCCTCTAAAAATAACCTATAAAACATTTTTGTTATGTTAGGTGAATTAAATTGTGTTCTTCAAAAAACCTAATATTTCAATAAGCATTCACATACAATATTTAACATGGAAACCCACTTTAAAGGTCAAGTCTCCTGATACTAAGTTTTATTTGCAAGAGATGTGGGAGAGTCATTATGTGTCTTAGTCTTTTCTCTATAAACCAAATCATTGAATAAAACTGTATTATTTCTCTTGCAGAATCTTTTAAATTAAGGAAGAGACCAACTGAGGAACTGGGAAAACAAAATTGTTACTGTTTCTTCATTTCTAAGTCTCTGATCAATCAACTACAAAAAATTCTCTGATGAGAAAAAATGTTGTTAAATAAATGTCCACCACTTTTAAAAGTCATAAAAATATGATAGGTAATAATTATAAAGTTACTTTTGAAAATTTAGGTATAATTTTATAAATTATTATGCTCCTTTAATTTTTATGTAAATTCCATTTTTTTCAATTCCATTTTCCCTTTATTATATGAGTATGTACATTTATGTTCCAATAATTTATTTAGAAGCAATCTGTTACAAGAAGTATATCTTGGTTTTATCATTTTTTTCAATTTATAATTCCTTCATTTCTTATCTCAACCTATTTTATTGAACTATATGTCAAAAACCACAAACTTGATAAAAACCCAAGTGTTGTTCTGTTGGTTCCTGTCTTTACAATGCAAGTAGATGTATCTGAAGAGAAGTAGGCCAAAGATTTCCATTTTTCAATCTGTTGGTTAGAATCTTCCCTGAGTTTCATATTTATATACCAAATTTCTAGTCAACATTTCCAATAAAAATATTTTGTGAATATCTCACTTAATGTCTCAAACTTACAAAATCTTCAGAACCTGTATCATCCTCCATTTTTCTTAATGTAAGCCTATCTTTCCAGTTGTTCAGTCTAATCACTTTAGAGTCATCCTTGATTCTTTCTCTTGAGCATCCGACAACTAACAAATCTGTTGAGAATCTTATTGTTTCCAAGTTATTCAGAATTCAATGTTTTTCTCTTCCCCTTTGCATGTTTCCCTGCATTCAAAATCACTGCAATTTTTCACTTGGGTTATCTGATAATCCTACGAGTTACAACAAAGAAATCAAAGTGATTATGAGATTCTGCTTCTCAGTACTGTCCACTGATTTCCTCCCTCAATGGATGTTAAATCCAAAATCCTTACAGGAACTCTTCAGGCCCTACATAATCAGATACAGCCCATCTCTCATTATGCCTCTTTCCTTCCTCTTCAGTTTTTTTTTCGATTATTCTAATATAGGATCACATATGTTGAAAACTAATCCAGATGTTCTATGAATGCAAACTGTTTCTTTAGAAGGCCTGAGGGGGCACGCTGTGACATTAGCACGCCACAGGTATGTGCACACCACAGGCCAGAGGACACCTGCCGGAAGCTTCACCTGTGGATAACGACCTTGTAACTGCAAGTCCAGCGCAGGCAGGGCTCCAGGCCTGGGGGCTCCTGCCCCTAGTAACACTTAGCACGCTCCTGGGCACCTGGTGTTGTCCATCCTTCCTCCTGAAGGGTGGGAGGACTGATTTGACAACAATATTTGAAGGCTGCCCTCGGATAAAGGGATAATCATGTTATTTATGGTAAATGTCACGGTGTTCAAAAATACCTACTAATATACATTCTCTTTCTCTTCAGTTTTCACAGATCTGAACATATTTTGTTCTCACTAGTTATATTGCTTCTTCATGAACTTCTGAGGTGTGGTAGTCCCACTTGATAAATAGCTTATTATAGGTTGAATCTGGCACATTTCAATGCAGTCATGTGTGTGTGTGCAATTTTCTTTTTCTTATTAGTAGAAAATAGTTTAAATCATTTTGCAATCCATTACATTTTCGCTTATTTTTTATTACTTATTATATTGTAATTCATTCACATAGAAACAGATTGCGCCTATCCCATGAATTTGCCTATAGCTACGCCTTCTTTGATTGTTGTGTATCAAAGGTAGGTTTAGTGTCTTTACTCTTTACCCTGAAGCTTATATACTACCTGCTTTAGTGGATTGTATAGGCTCAAAAGCCAGGATCGATATTTTATTTTGTGTTGTATTGATAAGTATTTTACCTACATTATAACTAATCCCATGTCCAGTGACTAACAGAGTGCCAGACATGAAGGTTACATTCAATACATATATCTAAATTTAACTCATTTGTGGGAAGCACTTTTCCAATGACAGTAGACAGGCTATAGCCATTTTCATTATGTTATCTGTGCCTCACGATTATTAATGATTTTCCTTTTGTAGAAAACTAAACATTAGGAAATTAATATATATGAACCTAAATATATATATTTAGTTATAAAATGATTATTAATGTTAGCCATAATGTCACTGTAGGTGGGATATTCTATACTTACAACATTTATGCCTATATTTGATGACAAAATCCATTTTAATATTGATCAAAATGTCCACTCATTTCAATGACTTTATATTAAAGAATGGTCACTGCCTTTCTTAGTAACAGTTGTATTTTCTGGCCAGTCTGTCATCCTAATCACTAGTCCGAGGGGGGCATCTTCACTCTTTTCCTTGTCCGATTGGTCCAAAGTTAAGATATGAAGTTTTACTCAAGATTCCATGAGCAAAATGAGTTATATGTTAAGAACCTTATAGCATACAGCTATTCAGTAATTTATACTGGATTGAAATTTTGAATTTTTCCTCCATGTCATCTTCCTCTGCTCTCTTTCTCCAGGACTCTTTGTCTCCAAATGGATGAATATTTATAACAGTCAGGAGAACCTCAGAGGGCAATAGACTAGTGTTCGAACTCTGGAGCCTTTGCATGATCTGTCCAATCTACCTAACAGCAAAATGACATACAGGATATCTGCTACATGGTTAGCATACTATCTAGTTTTCTGTACCGAATATGACATAGTGACAAAAGATAAGCCGAGAAAAACACAAACACATTAATCGATTTTATACAATCTTTACCCCCTTTGTCCCAAACAACATATGTTATGCAGCGAGTCCTGTGACCATGGGGAAGGATGGACTACTCACAGGTCTGCACAGCAAGGGCAACTAGGCAGAGCCCTCAGGGCCAAGTGTCCTGCCAGCACCTGGGAGCACAGGCCTAGGATCCTTATTCGCAGACTGGGCTCACTGTACACGTGGTGTGTCTTCAGGCTCACAGTGCTCTCCCTAAACTCATTGACTCTGGCTGTGGCATGTTCCTTCCAGCACAAGGCACATTCCCTCTCTGGGACCCATGCAAGAATGCTGTACCTGGGATATTTAGGAGTGTTGTGACCATAAAGTTAGGAAAAATAATTTTAAAAATATATAAAATTAAAAAAATGTAAAACAACAGCAAGCAGCAAAAGCAAAGGAAAGCAGTGGCTGCCCAGAAAGTCAATGCCTCCAGAGAGGCTGGGGACAGTTTTCTGATTGCCATCTACACTGGAGTGGGGTTTTCTGTGATGTGATTGCTATTTAAGTCACTCATAATCATATAAGTGACCTCTCAATCACTTCCCTGTATCTCCATGCCCATAATCTTGTAGGCAACCCCAATAAACTCATTGGTTCACCCAAATGCCTTTGCCCTGTTTGCTGTGCCCTATCTGGGGTTAAAAGATGTTGGTGATGCTGTCTCACCAGGAAGGTATTCATTCCTCAACCTCCTGAATGCTGGGACTACAGGTGTGTGCCACCAAATCCACCATATTTGATGTTGAGAAATTGAATCCAGGGCCTCGCATTTGCTAGGCAAATGCTCTAACAGCTGAGCCATTCTCCCAGCTCCATTAATAGAGTTTTGACTGTCCAAAAGTCTTACTCAGGAAATAAATTATATACTTATTCTATCTATGATTCGTAGGAGGTTCAGCTGAACTGAGAACAATTCCTTTAGCTACTCTAAATTTTTGTCTAAATATCAATAAAATGTATATATAAACTAAGTTTAATTCTGAATCTCTCCTTTTCTGCGGTGAATGGTGGTGGTTTAGCATTACTCTGCAAACTGTCTTTATACAAGTTTTAAATCTTTTGCTGGAAAACATGTGCAGTTCCTTGTCACAGGACCCACCCTGCCCATGAACACAGCAGGCAGCACCATGACCACTGAAGCCTCCACAGAGTGGTATTGCCTGGGTTAAAAGAGAGAGCTGAAATCTTAAAATACTCTTATTTTGGCATAAGTGTGTATAGAAAATTAAGAAAAATATTTGCAAGCAACAGTGATTCCATTTACTCAGACTCAAATGTGTGTGTACAAACAAAAGTCAGCCTGAACAGTTGTGTAGAAGAACCACATGTTGGTACTTGTTAAATTTTAACACTATCCAGTGGGGACACTGAGACACTTCCAAAGAGTCAGCAAGAAGATCCAAGGGGTGCAGCGTTTCCTATTATGTACGTGTGTAAGTAAAGACCCTCTAACAACCTGAACCATGCATTATGGATGTAGCCCATTGAACCCAAATAATCAGACTAAAGATGTACACAATTAGTTTAAAGTGTAATGGAAAAAAATTACTTATGTATAAGTGATATTCTTGAGGGATAAATTATGTATTGATGACAATAATTGTCCATAGAATGAATTCTATGAAAAAAAAAATTTGAGTAGAAAAATATAGGAAACTTTTACACAAAGTAGTCTTTAGCTTAAATATGTTCTCTTATGGTATAGGTAGGCAATATTGGACACTATTTAGAATTGATGTAACTATTTCTGAAAACATAATGAAAAGTTGTTTGTATTACACCAGCATAAGTCCTGAGAGAAGAAAATCCTTGGTGTACTTTCTGCACTATTGTAAATATTTAAAATTTTTATGAATAAAACAAATGAGTTTTGAAAAATATGAATAAAGGCAAGCACATGAAAAGTTTTAACTCTTTTCCTGAAAAATTTTAAATAATAATTTTATTCATGAACTAATGAAGAACAAAATGAGTAACATTTGTACTAAAGAAATAGTCTATAAATTGGTTGTCAAAACTTCAGAATTTTATTTATGTTATGAGACTTCTTTCCCATTAATATGAAATAGAAAACAGGTGTGAAAACAAGTTTGATAGAAAAGTTGAATTAGTCACAGATTGGTTTGTGAGGGACAGAGGAATGATGCAATGGTTAAATTGCTTGTCTAGCAAGCAGTAGATGAAACACTAAGTACCCAAATTCAATTCCCCAGCACCACATAAGCCGGGTGTGGTGGTGCACACCTGTAATCCCAGCATTTGGGAGGCTGTGAGTCTAAGGCCAGTCTGGGTTCCATAGTGAGTTCAGGACCAGACTGGGCTACAGAGCAAGTCCCTTTCTCATAAAATAAATAACTGTTTTTTGGAAAACAAAAAATTCATTATTAGAAAATGAAAGATCAATTATTTTGTAAATGTTTTTACATATTTAATTGCAATTAAGTTGTTACCTTTTACTCAAATAAGCACTATTAGCATTTTAAGTATCTCTAAAGTCTTTTCATTTAAAGATAAAAATGTAGATATGCACACATATTTAAACAAAATTGAGTTTTCCGAGCCTTTGCTGTTTTATAATTGTTTTTTGCCAAGTAGTTTGTAATTTTCTTTACATGTGAGTAAATATTCACCTAAGACATTTTTATTTTACTTTTATTTAATAAAATTGAATATACCACAAAAAACATGACTTTTCAAAATATACATATACACTTGGAAGTAAACTGAGCTAGTTAACATATGTATTGCCTTAGATGATTGTCATTTTGTGGTGAAAACACTGAACTATTTTAATTATGTTTATCAAATTTACACTTGTGAAATGTTAATTAAAATTCAGAATGTAAAATTCAGAAAGTAGTCATAAAATTACATTGATGAGACACATCAGGGTCACTTCAGTGTGTCCTTTTTATCAAGGTCACTTACATGTGTCATTACTACTTGTCCTTATAACGCTGCCACACGTATTCCTGTATTTCTTTTTAGATTTTTTTTCTTAAATTTAGTCATTACTTAACAGAAAAAGGAATGTGCTCTTGCAGTACTTTAGGGCAAGGCTTGGCACTGCTAAAATGACATGGCCAATTTTTCCAGAACTTGCAAATCATTTAAAACATTCTGGAATGTCACTTTATTCCTGTAGGAAATGAGTTCAATATCCTAAATATTTTCAGCTAATGGAAAATAAAAGAAGGAAAACAAAATGCATTGTTTTTTATATCTTTCCAAATGAATACCTACTTTCCTTCTCAATTCGCCTACATATCATCAGAAAAAGCATTCACTCTTTAGGAAAGGCCCACCTGGTTAACACCGAGATAATGCCATATTAAAGCGTTTTTGACTAGGGAAACTTTATCATAATAAAATGGCTTAATTTCCCCGGGCATGAAATATTCCCCCCAAGGAGGCAACCTATTAATGGCATGCTATGATTAATTAATTGGTTCTGGGAACTATTATGCCATATTAGTCACTTTCATATTAGCGTTCCCGAGAGTAGCAAATAAATAAGACAGTGATTGCACTTCTGCGCGACCAGCTATTTCCTGCCAAGACGTTTTGCTGATGTGCACTTTCGTTGCCATTTCCCACAGCGGACTTTCTCCCCCGACTTCCTTCAAGCTTTGGTGGTATAATACTTAGAAAGACATCATGTTCCAGCAGGAAGCATTTTCCCCACATTCCTTTTTTTTTTTTTTTTTTTTTGATACTACAGACAAGTTTCCCTTAGGGGCATGACAATTGATCCCAGCAGGGTTATTTACAGTGACATTGTAGAACTGTTGCCAGTGAAGGGTCAGCAAAGGCTAGGCTTCTTCAATGTCAATTTTAACCCAGGAGCAATTTCCTTAGTTGTAAATAAGTCTGTCACTTTATTTTCTAGTGAGGTAACTGCTGTCAAATTAAAGATGTGCTCAAAACTCAGCACAGTTTTGCTTTTTCCATTACTACTTCTGCTATGTGAATGGCGTGATCTATTTTCTTGCATGAATGAACTCAATCAAGGGAGATGGACATTTACAAAAAGTATATTCAATTTGGGAGGCTTACAATTTTTCTATGTCAACCATCTTAATTCTCACAGCAATGATATTTGGGAATGTAAGAATGTAGAATAACTTAGCATGTTACGTTTCATAACTTTAAAAAATACAATTAATAAATAACAATGTCTTACTAACATATGCATTTTATAAAGTTCAATTAAGCAAACATTTTAATGACTTGATATTGTTTTAATAAAACAATAACATGACAATAAAATTTTCCTACGAACCCCTGTAAAAAATCTGTATGGGGAAATATAAAGAAATAACTGTTAAATTCACATATTTATTGTGATCTAGATTTTTCAGATGGCAAATGTAACATTTTTCTCTGTGTTATGTTGGTCCTATGCATTCAAAAATATTCAGAAATACTAATATATATATATATATATATATATATATATATATATATATATATATATATATACATATTTAGAATGGATTCATTTCAATCAAACCCATAAAATATTGGACTAAAATTATTTTATGAAGGCTTTCATGATTTTACAGAAAAAACTAACATAAATCTAAATGCTCCTTCTAAATATAATAGCTTCCAGATTACTGGTTTATATTCACAATGCAAAAAATATTTCTTGTGGTATTCTTCAACCTGTTGAAATTTCCACAGACAGCATATAATGTTTGATGTTTATTTATTCATATGATAAATTGCATAGTGAAAAAAATGAAGTTTCTGTGTAAGATAGGATTTCCTTAGGATATAAGCAAAATGAAGAGAGAAGTTCACATACTTTCTCTAATGAAAACTTTCAGTGGCTGAATTTCAAATGATGCCATACATATGCATATGTGTGTGACTGCATATATATATATATATATATATATATATATATATATATATATATATATATATCTCCCAACATATCTATTTCTATATGATGTTGGGCAAGTCAAAATAAATCTATTACCTACATAAAACAGGAATAATAATACCACTCATACATAACTCCATTGTTAGTTAAGTGCTGTAAGAACCATCAGCTACGTTGCTTATAAAAAATACAAATGTGATACATAAGCTTCAGCATCAACTTCATTGACTTCTGACCTGCCTGTAGCTTTAGTCGACCACATTTCTGGGTGTGTGCAGATGAGTCCTGGGGGATAGCCTGTGTTCCTCTGTCTGATCCCTGGCTCCTTCCTCTGGTGCCTCCTCCCCATGCTCTTACTCCTGGCCACCATGTTCTGTCGCGCCCTTCTGGCATGATTTCTGCCTTGGAATCAACATGGACTGACACATCTGGAACCATGAGCCAAATTAACCTTCACCTCCTTTAAGCTGTGTGTTTCTTTTTTTTCCCCCAGATATGCAAAGCTGATCAACAGCACAAAACAAATGTAATTCTACAGAGAACCCAGGGTCTTCATACTGGGTACATACATGCCAGCGTTTTTTTTTTTTTTTTTTTTTTTTTTATTTTTTTAATTTTATACTTTGAGACAGAGACTCACTAAGTCACCAAGTTTCCCATGCTGGGCATGGACTTGAGATTCCCCTGCCTCATCCTGCCAGAGTGCTGGAATTATGTACCTGTGCAAATAGGTCAAGGAAGACACAATTTTTAATTAAAATAAAATAAATATTTTGTTGATTCTATATAATCTATGATGTTGTAATAGAAAAGTCAATTTATTAGCATTCCAAAAAAAGGTAACAATAAGAGCAAAATCACAAAATCTGAGAAAATGTGGAAAATACTCCACAAAAATAAGTAAGAATAGTTAGAAAATTCCAGGTCTTTTCCTCTCTGCTTCTAAAATCTATTTCTGAACATGTGAACAGAATCTTATTTTATTTAATGCATAGGCATCTTAGTGTCTGGAGTTGTTTTCAAACAATTAAAGAATTAACAAATGTAAATTATACAGCACTCTCACAAGTACTAATATCTCAATGCATAATAGCTGGCTTAGGTAACTTTTTCACTGCTGTGACAGAACACCCAATATCCACAGCTTTAGAGAAGAAAGATTTATATTATTTCACAGTCTCACACAGTCTATACCCCAGCAGTCAGGAATAGTGGAAGTACATGTGTGAGAGAGGTCTATCCAGAGATAAAGACACAGGTTCTTCACAGAATTGTGGCCCAAAAGCCAAGTTAGTGAGAAGCCAGTGAGTGTCTGGAGAGCCAGGCAAGACCAGAGCTTTCCTAGGAAGAGGCCATAACAAAGGCTATCTTCTTTCACTTCGCCCATGTTGCCAATTGCCCCAGACCTGGCAAAGATAACCCTCCTCACTACGGGCCCACAAGTCGATAACACACATCTGGACGCTATGCACTAAGTACTCCCTAAACTTCCCCAATTGACATAATCCCGATAGGTCAAGCCCCAAGCATCCACCCTTCGAGCCAGACCCCACCTCCCTACAGTACAGGGTTCCAGAGTCATCCCACTACATCGAATATGGGAGGCCTTCAGGGACATTACAGATTCAAACCATAATATTATCTAAAAACCTACTATAACAGTCACTGTACCATTTCTAAATTCTTAAACTGGACATTTTTGCATTTACAGAAAAACTATGAACTTTCTAATGACTGCCTTACAAACAGTTGAATAAAGACACTTTTAACTATTCTTTTTGTTTTAAAGAAAGAACTTGTTTCTAATTAAGTTGATTATTCTATACAGGTGATTGACGTGTTGAAGTGTCTGGGTAAATAAGTATTCTCTGAATTAAACAAAATGTTTTCAGAGTTTCTGTCTGATATCTTAATTGGAGTTGAAAGAATATATTACTGCTGTGATGTGTGAAACAAATGGGTCCAAAGTAATGTTAATTACTTGTTATCTGCAAGGTTAGAAACATGCAGAGGCTAGAGTAGTAAAATTGAGTGTTAAGCACATGAATCAAACAGAAAAAAAAAAAAACACAGTTTTGCTACATTATATGTATGCAACAACTTCCTGTGTTAGCTACCACTGAACACATAATGTAACAAGACTATGGAAGTTAGAGATACCATTGGTAAAAAAAGCCCTGGCTAATTATATTGCTTTTCTTTTATCTTTTTGGAATTTTTTACCCATATAAAACTAGGCTGCTACATACTACATATATGAAAGATAAATAAAAATGTCAAGGGGATGAAATTTCAGAAGTAGACCATGGGCAAGAATATATCACTAAAACTAAAAAAAAAAAAAAAAAAAAAAAAAAAAAAAAAAAAAAAAAAAAAAAAAAAAAAAAAAAAAAAAAAAAAAAAAAAAAAAAAAAAAAAAAAAAAAAAAAAAAAAAAAAAAAAAAAAAAAAAAAAAAAAAAAAAAAAAAAAAAAAAAAAAAAAAAAAAAAAAAAAAAAAAAAAAAAAAAAAAAAAAAAAAAAAA
>PVKB01006437.1:0-30000 GCA_004027205.1 Ctenodactylus gundi | reverse complement strand
GTGAATTTTCTCCAAAACAACTGTGGGACAGAATACACAGGATTGGAAAGGTCACTTCTGTACAAAGCACAGCACTGATCAGAAGAGACGGACAGATGGACAGAAGTACTGAGAGTGTGGAGGAATCGCACAGCAGTTAAAGCACTTTCCTAGCAAGCATAAGGCCCTGGGGTCAATTCCCCACCCCCACATAAATCTGGGCATGATGGTACACACCTGTAATCCCAGCACTCAGGAAGACGAGGCAGGAGGATTGCTGAGCAGGAGGCTAGCCTGAGATATGCTACATACTGAGTTCAGATCAGCCTCGGCTACAGTGAAAAACCTTGTCTCATACAAACAAACAAATACCAAGAGCATGAAAAGGGGCTGAGGGCACAGCTCAGTGATCACATCCCTTGTCAGATCCTGGGTTCAGTATCCCAGAAAAATATACTAGCTGGAGAAAGTAGCACAGGCCTTGGGTTCCAGCACTGGGGAGGCTGCAGCAAGAGCACCACCATGAGTTCGAGGCCAGCTTGGGCTACACAGTGAGCTCAGGAACAGCCTGGACTGCGGAGCAAACCCTGACATAAAAAGAAAAAAAGCGTGTATCCTGCAGCATACCAGAGTCCTTCAACAGGAAGCTCACAAAAACCCTCAAGGAGTTCAAAGAGATGGTGAGTTTATGAACGATATTGCTGCCTACAAATGCCAATGGGGCAGAAAATAAATGATGAAACAGTGTGTGCATTGCAACAGTGCCTCGTGTACAGCACATGGCTACCGACTTCTAAGAATCATGTGTGTCTGTATTGTCTGCATTGTCTTTACTGCCAAAAAAAATCTCCCACATGATCTCTTCACTGCAAGAGAAGAAAAAATAGGAAGCAGTCATGTGCTTAGGGAATATCGTGATTTAAAAAAATGCCTTAGAAATATTTAGGCCAGTCAAATAAACTAATTAGAGTTAATATTTTTGAAATTAGATCATTATCTTCTCATCAAAAGTAATTCATCTCCCAAAGTAAAATGTTACAACGTTCAAGCTTAATTACTATTAAGGTTGCCACTCCAGAAATCCACAGGAAACAGATATTCCTCAAGACTGTGCCTGAGCTGTGCGCTCCTGGCAGAGGGGAATCAACAACAAAGTCAATTTATGGTTGAAACTATTCAATGCTTTAAATTCAGGTTGTTTTCTTATTTTTCTTCACAGACTACTATATTTATGACTTTCCCCAAAACTGTGTTCATTGTCCTGAAAATAATGAAACATGTTGACATCTGGTATTTCTCTAACTGCGTGCTGTCGGATCAGCACAGTTATAATAAATGACTTGGAAACACTTGTCACTTTTATTTAAAAGTGCTAGCTTCAACAGCATGTCAACGCGTGGGCTTGTCACCATTCACAAACTGAGAAAGGATTATTGAGAATATTTAAGAAGTCAGATTTTTTTTTAAAATACAGAGCTTGTTATATAAACACAGAGAGTAATTCCTCAATTATTTGTGACAAATGTAAGAGAAAATCTATTGAAACCTGTCCTTATCAAATAGGCTAGCATTGACAAGAAGACACGCCAGAAAGCACTTTTAATTTTGATAAATTCATTCTGATTCTCACTCTGAGAAAATTTGTAACAATTCTAATGAAACTTTGCTAAATATTTTTATAGCAAAATGTGGGAATATGAGTTGAAGCATTATATTACTTGGGTTTGCATAGATCTAAAAATATGATTTATGCAAATAGTATTATTATTTTAATGTAATCTTAGAAAAAGAGGTGTTTACTGAAATGCAACATAACCAAGTAGAGATAATTAATGCCAAGCAATAGAGTTGAGGTTGTATTTGAAAAAAGTTCATATATCGCAAATAGGTGAGTTAAATAAATAATATGAAATATTTTATCTCAGTGGTTATTGTAAATTCTGCAGTTAGCATTTATTATGAATATGTACATTGAGTATGTATGAATATATATGAACATATGTACATATACATATGTGATTAGAACACATTTTATACATGGGTGTGTGATTTGAACAGGCTAGATACCAAATGTAGGTCACAGACAAGGCAGGTAGAAGAATGAAGCTACTTCAAAATTAATAAAGATGTATTCTTAGCATACATAAGGATGAAACCAAAAAATATGAGTGCCTACAGAGGGAACTGGATCACAGTGGATAGAAAAGATAAATATAGATAAAATTCAATTAGATTTACATAACATGTCTTATTTTTACAATATTAAATATTTGATTCAAGTTCATTTGTTCTGATGGGTTGTAGGATAAAACAAAAAATGACATGTCGCCAATATCTGAGAGGGAGGAGAATGAGAAATTATCCTACTGAGGCTTCATAACTGAATGCAATTAAAAATCACTGAGTACGACTTGAATTCTTGATCCTGTAGTCAATATTTTTCACACAGGTATCTTGATAAAATTACATACTACCAAATTTGTATTGTGATTTACATTTGGGGGCTGAACCAGACTTGGACCCTTAAGTAGAAAGACGTATCCATAGTCTTCCATCAGCAAAGTGTGCTAGAGTGGACAGCAGAGCAGAGAGGCGGGCACGTGGGTTCATTTGGCACCCAGTCACTACTCACAGAACATGTCAACATACACAATGAATATTAATCAAAGTGGAATAAGAAATGAAGTGAAAAGGTAGTCTCTTGTTTACAAGCTATTATATATACAATTACATGAATATTTAGAATACAACATTTTGAAAACTTCATATCTCTAATACATAACTCCATTTAGAGAGAAAAGATGTAAATTCTTCTCTGTGTAGTGACTATGCACAAGATTCTCTCTCTCATAATGAAAATAAATATCTGTGATTATAAGAATAGTCTTTTAAATTGTTAGTAAGATTAAAATAATATATCATGAAAATAATCTCTAAACAGAGATTTGTGGCACATGCCTGAAGATGGGAGAGATAATTTACAGTCCAAGCCCAGGAGAGGCAACTGAGCAAGATCTTGTCTTAAAAATAGAAACTAAAAAAGTCTAGGAGTGTAGCTTACTATTACTGTTTTGCATTCAAACGTCAGTGACAAATAAATAGTGACAAACAAATAACTAATAAATAAAGGTATCTTCTGGTTTGTTGTTCTGTCTTTCAAGTTTGAATAACTTCTTAAACACAGTCTTTGATTTTTCAAAACCAAAACTAAAATATATCTGTTCACTTCCTTCCTTTGCTCTTGTAAATCTTAATCATTTTTTTCTCAGCTTTTCTGAGTTTAGTCTGCATCATTTTCTAGGTTTAACAATCAATATTTTATATTTATTTATTTTGAATATAAGCATTTACTGCTACAAATTTCTTTTTAATGTTACAGTGTTGTTCCTGATTAACTGAATTATTTCATACATAGTAATTCTGTTATCCACTAGTTTTAAGAAGAATTTTTATTCCTGATTTGATTCCTTCTTTCACCCATCAGTTACTGTGCATGCATGTTTCTGATTCTCAAATAAAGAAACTCTGCAACGTTGTAGCGCTTTATATCATTTAATTGAATTAGAGAAAACCAGTTTATTAAAGATGAATTATTAAAGTGTGGTCTATTATGAATCATGGCAAATATTTATACAGCATTCTATATCAAGGATTATTTCAAAAGATTCAATACTTAATAATCTCAATAATTCTTACTGTCCAGTCTGTATATCAGTGTCCTGTTTTATAGTACTATTTCTTAAAAGTGAGGTCAATTTGATAGAGATGACTTATTTTAAAATTACATTTAACAGTTCCAAGCCTGAATTTTTATAAGATGTCAAATCCTCTCCTTTGCTTGTAAAAAAAAAAAGAATAACTCTATAGACTGTTCTTGTATAAAGATGGAACAGAAATGCATGCAAAGCAGGTATCTCATGCTGAGAAAATATCCATTCTGACTTTGTTAATTTTCCCCATCGCTAGGAATGGTAGTGTTTACCATAAATCAAAATCAGCATCATCTCATGTGGAAGGGAAAGTGATGTGGAGATCAAAGCATTGCTCTATTTGATAAAGTAAGTGAAGTTTAAAAACAAATGAAATGGCAAAAGAATATTAAGAGTCGAGAAAAAATTAGAAACAAAAAATAACATTGAATATCAGAACATTTGATATTCCCTTACAGTCAAATTCCATTTTCTCCCATCCTGAACTTAGTTTGTACAGTTATTGAACTAGCAGAGCAGAAAGGCTCAAGGGACAGAAGGACTGAGTTGTACACAGGTTGTATCGTGCACCACAGAGCCAAGTGGGCAGAGGGGAGTTCATCCAAAAAGAAAAACGGAAAAACAGGCGCACACAGCAAAATCAACTTTTTATATAATTATGATAAAGAATTTTTTCTTAGAACATTAATGTTTCATGTTTCTTAATGAGCAGTGGAAAATTCAAAACTAGGAAAATAATACCTAACAATCAATTTCATAGTCTAAAAATTACTGCTTCCCGTGAAGTAAAACTAAATTCTAATTTAAGACAGTTTGCTTAGAGTAGGCAAGTTGGAAAATGGAATAAAATTTCTTAATTAAATGTTTGTACTTTCTTGTGCTCATATAATAAAGATTCTATTGCTTGCAGTATATATGCCTTAAATATATTAAGTGAAAATAAATGAAGTGTTAGATATAGTAATTTAACTTAAATATAGTCTAATTTATTAGAACAAAATGGACAATATGCATTTGAAATGTCAACTTAAAAGAAAAATCACCAATTTTAATCTATTTATTAAAATAAGTATATGGGTTCTGCATTTTCTGTATATTAACTCTCATATATAAAAAAATATATCCATGTAATTACATGTGGATTTAGATGTATATGTAAATCATGTATATACATAACATAAAACACAAGTACTTATTTAAGAGGCAGCTTATCTTCAATATTTGTTCTTTTGAATAAAGACACAAGTAAATCCATGTATTTACTGCAAACAATTATAAAAAAATTACCAAGAATACACAATGGACATTCTGTTCAGTAAATGGCACTAATAAAATTGTCCACATGCAAAAAAAAAAAAATGTACTCTCACTTCTCACCACAGACAAAATCAATTAAAATGAATGAAATGCTTAACTTCAAGTCCAAAAAAACATGAAATAAGAAAATGCAGGGGGAAGTGTCTCACACAATCGAATACCACAATGATTTCTGGACATAAGCTCAAAAGCCAACGGCAATAGAAGTAGACATGATGGATCACAGCTACAACATTTCTCCTTAGCAGAAGAAACATGTAGAGACAACCTGCACAGCAGGGAGCAGATTTTGAACTATTCATCTGATAAGGAATTCAAATAAATCAGTGGCAAATAAAATAACTTCAATAATAAAAACACTAATAAAAGACCCGAGTATGCATTTCTTAAGACATAAACCTGGCCAGCAAGTACACACACACACACACACACACACACACACACACACACACACACACACACGCCTATATATGTATACGTATACATACATATATATATATATATATATATATATATATATATATATATGCCTATTCAGCAGGAAAATGAAAATCAAAAACACTAAGTTGTCACCTCAATCCTATAAGGAAGGATGATATTAATCAACAAAGACAGGAAAAGCTGAAGATTACATTAAAAAGGAAGCCAGTATTTTAATTAATTTAATTTTTTATTTTAATTTAATTTAGTCCAGCAATTATGCAAAACACAGTAAATTTGCTTCAAATATATATATATATATATATATATATATATATATATATATATATATATATATATATATATAATCTGTAAATTCCACTCCTGGCTATTTTGAAGAAATTTATAATCCTATGTTTATCCTAGAAACTAACACATGGTGAAATATGAGATGTACCTAAATATGTAGGAAATGGTGAGTGGATAAAGAAAATTTCATATGGAAACACAAGAGAATAGTATTCAGTTTTAAGAAAGAACAAAATATTTTCATTTGTGATAAAATGAATAAACATGGAAGAACTGATGTTAAATGAAATGAATCACATAAATAAAGAAATAAAGCAAGATCTCATTTGGAGATGAAGTCTAAACAAGCTGCTACTACACAAATAGAAAGCTAAACGGTGGTAGCTAGAGTATCGGCTGATTAGGCAAGGGGTACAAAGGGAGATGTGGGTGAAGCAAAATCTATGATCACAGGCAGGTGGTTGGTACCTTTTTAAAAATGATGACCAGCATAGGAAAATATATAGATACAAAATATGAGTATGACATTGCCAAGGGCCGGATAGAGACCAGGGGAAGTAAGGAACAATGAATATTTAAGTTTTGGTGCATATTTTTATGCAAAGAAGGCAATGTTCTAAAATTAACTGTGGGGTTGGATACCCAATTGTGGGATCAAATTTAAAAAAATACTGAATTCTATAATTTAAATGGTGAATTGTCTGATGTTTGAATTATATCTGAATAAAGCTGTTTAAAAATACAAAAGTTTATTCTGTAAATTATTTGCATGAAGAATTATAAAATAATAGCTTTGTCCAAAATGTTATTTTCAATGTAGATTTAATAGTAAATTTTACTGAAACACATTCTAAATCAAAATGTTTTCCTAATCTATTCATATTTTCTAAAAGTATTTTTTGCCTTTTGAAAATTATTAGAATATCTTTAAAAATAAACAGTGAGATTTAGGTATTTTAAATAGTTTTTATAAATTAATACATCTGGGAAGGTATAAGGTTAAAGTTTAATCCTGAATCTCTGTTGTTTATAAATAACCAATGTATTCTAACCCTAATATCATTATATCAAACATCATAAGGCAAAATGTTTGCATTTCAAAACATCCTTCAAAATATTCATTTGAATCATGACTGCAGTAGCAACAAATATAAAAACAACTGCAAATACAAGTACAAAATGCACATAACATTTGTTCAAATGATGATCTTGAAAGCAGAAATACTTACTTGGGAGTACTTAGTATTCTTTGCTTGATGTAAATGCATGTGTGATAAAGTCATTTTCCTACTATTGTTCATTATTATAATTGCTTTGAGAAAAATTTCAAAGGAAATGTTTAAAACAAAAATGGATTCTTGAATATCAAATGCTTAGTATTAACAAGAGAAGTCAAATAATATCAAATTATTTTCTTCAATTTGTCACACATTCTAATGTCTCCAGTATCATTCAACTGTAAGTTAGCAGCAAAATACTGCTCCAGGCCCTGAGTACATCGGTTTCATATGAATCTTTAATATAATTAAGAACCCTCCTTTTCCTTTGTGATAAAAAAGTAAGAGTTACATGTGTGTCTGGATTAAGATTTTGATCAAATCCATATTTTACATTATACTGAATGGCTAAACTTGTTCCCTCAGAGATTTGCACATCAAAATTGATGAAATTTTCTGGAGTAATCTGATACGAATATCTTTCATCTTAGTTCAATATACAGAGATATCATCTAAAAGGCTATTTTAAATATGGAAAGTGACTTCTAAAAGTCTCAATGCATGATTACCTCAATAGATGCTGCAAAAGCATTTGACAACATCTAACACCAATTTATGATAAATACTCTGAAGAAAAAAGGAACAGAGAGACCCTACCTCTGCATGACTCAAGCTATTTATGACAATTCCTCCGCCAGTGTAATTCTAAATGAAGAAAGACTAAAAGCATAAAAGCATGCACACTAAATTTAGGAACAAGACAGAGATGCTCCCTGTAAACCTTACTACTCGACATAGTCTTGAAGTTTTGGCAAGAGCCATCATGCAAGAGCAAGGAATAGAAGAAATATATACTGGAAGGGAAGAAGTAAAGATTTCCCTATTTGCAAGTGAAATAATACTCTACACAAAACACTCAAAAACACCACCCAAAGACTTTTAGAACCAATAAATAAATACAGTGAATTAACAGGTTATAAAATCAATACACAGAAATCAATAGCATTCCTATATACTAATAATAAATTCAAACAGAAAAAACAGCCTCCTTCAGAATAACAAAAAAATACATGAAAATAAATATCAACAAGGAGATGTAAGACATACACAAAGAACACTACAAACCCCTAAAGAAAGAGATTGAAGAGAACTTTAGAAAATCGAAAGACATACCATGTTCCTGGATAGGAAGAATCAATATAGTCAAAATGGCCAGACTCTCAATGATACTGTACAGATTCCATGCAATAACTATCAGAATGCCAACCATGTTCTTCACAGAACTACAACAAAACAACTTTCAAATTTCTATGGAACCAGAAAAGACCCAGAATTTCTAAGCCAGAAAAGACCCAGAATCTCTAAAGCAATTGTGAGTAATAAGGGCAAAGACAGAGGAATTACAATCCTAGATTTCAAAAAACACACTACAAAGCAACTGTGATTAAATCTATGTGTTACTGGTGTAAGAACAAACAAGAGGATCAGTGGAACAGAACTGAGGATACTGAAACAACTGCAAACACCCTTAGTCAACTGATCTTTGACAAAGGGGCCAAAACAATACACTGCAGAAAAAGACAGCATCTTCAACAATTGGTGCTGGGAAAGCTGGATCTCTACGTGCAGGAGAATGAAGCTAGACCCATGTCTGTCCCCACACACTAAAATCAGGTCTACATGGATCAAAGAACTGGGAAAGTGGACATCAAAACAGAAACACTGAACTTACTGGAAGACAAACTAGGAAAAACCCCAGGAGACATTGGGGCAGGAAAGGATTTTCTGAACACATCAACAAATGCACACACACACACACACACACACACACACACACACACACACACACACACAATTTCAGCAAGCATCAACAAATGGGACTATATTAAGTTATAAAAGCTTTTGCCCAGCAAAAGAAACAATCAGCAAGATGTAGACAGAACTCACAGAGGGGAGAAATATATTCATCAGTAACACTTTAAAGGACTAATATGTAGAATATACAATGAATCGAAAAACATAAAACTTTCTAAAATAAATGATTCTATAAAGAAGTGGGCAGCTGCAATGAAAAGAAACTTCACAGAAGTACAAATGGCCAGCAAGCATATGAAACAGTATTCTTCATCTCTGGCCATAAGAAGAAGGGAAATGACGACACTGAGTTTTCACCTTACTCCAGGGAAAATGAACTACATCAGGAATTCAAAAACAAACAAACAAACAACAACAACAACAACAAAAATTGTTGGTGAAGGCGCGGGAAAACAGAACTCTTCTCCACTGCTGGAGGGAATGCCATCTAGTAAACCATTATAGAAAGCAGTCTGGAGGTTCCTTAGAAATCTGAGCACGGAAATTCCATTTGACCCAGCTACCTACCTATAGCGTGTTCCTAAAAGAAATAAAGTCAACATACCAAAGAGACACAAGCATATCCATTTTTATAGAAGCACAATTCATAGTAGCCAAGTCCTGGAAACAATTTACCTGCCCATCCATACAGGAATGGTTAAAGAAGATGTGGTACCTATGCAAAATGGAAAACAAAGTAGCCATAAAGACAGACAGACATAAAGCAATTGAATGAAAATGGGGCCATGTAATGTCAATAGTGCTAAGTTAAATGGACCATACAAAAAAGACTGAGTATAGATGGGTGTACCTCTTATAAAATACATAAAAACCTGTAACATAAAAAGGCTCCAACAATAATGGCAGTGTAGAAAGAGAGGCAATGGTGAGATAGGAAAGGGGTGAACTTCTGAAAAAGGAGTGGGCATAGATGCTCACTAATTTCCTTAACCTCATGATTCTAATGTGTTACAAAACTTACAATTCATGTTTTTACAAAAAGAAAGTTACGTTTTATGCCATGTGAATTTTTTAACCACAAAATATATAAAAAATTAAGAACATAAAAATATTCAATGTGTTTTAATATTGCACCACAAGTGGTAGAGATAATTTGTTTTATTCCCAGTACTGTAGTTTCCTGTAGAGCTTGCTTTTTTGTTTTGTATAAATAAATCTACCTGTATATGAAAGTTCTCTTCAAGTTTAAAAATAATAGTAATTGTGTGCAGAATTATAAGTTACTGACCATCTATTTCCATGTTCAAAGGTAAAAGCAAATACTTCTTAACTGTATATTAATAGTATTAATACTATTCAATAGCATGGTAATAGGAGAGAAATAATTTGCAAATAATTATTCTTTGTGTATTAAAATGAAGAAACATAAAAAGCAAGTTTTGGTTGTCTGTACCAAAACAATATGTAAAAGCACAAAATTTTTATGATAGTTATTCCCATTTTCCTGTTCAAATTTACCTACCTCACCTATACTACCACTAAATGTTCATTTCTTCTATTTTGTTCACCTCAGTCTCAGCAAACACTTCAGTTTAATCTCATTCTCTCACACACAGACTACTGAAGCAGCTGCTTCCAATCCATCTAAGGCAACCTCTTTCACCCATTGAAGATTTTGTTGTTGTACTAGGGACACATTTTTGTTATAGAGTTCCTATAAAAATCTTCAATCAATCCTCACTGCCAAGGAAGATATTAAGTATCTCAACCTTGAATTCAAGTCACCAAAATAGAAGATATTCAACCTAACCTCCTTTCTATTATTTTTCTACATAGAAAGTGTGCTTCTGAAACTATGCTACTTTGTACCTAAAATTTTCATTGCATTTTTTCACTACTATTCCTTTGACACACCATTGCCTTTTAATGTAAAAATGATTTTTCCTCTATTTTTCCTCTCTATATCTACCCTATTCTTCAAGCTCTAGCTGGTTTAAATACTGCTTATTGCAAGAATCCATTTTTTAACACTCCAGGCAAAAGTGGCATTGTTCTACACTAAATGCCCATGTAATCCAATATCTGTCTACAGTTGCGAATGTTTCATTCACTAGTTCATAGAAGCATGAACAGATTGCATATGTTTAATTTCGAGGCTGGTTTTAGAGACCTTTTTTATCTCCATGGTTCTTAAAATAGAGACAGAGTGACATGGAATACACATTTGATGAACTGTTATGCTACTGCCTTAACATGTAAACAAGTATCAGAAAATTATTTTTCAAATATAACCCATTAATAGTACTACCAATGCCTAGCTAGGTTACCTCGGCTTGCTTTCTAATGCATCATTTTATATTGATATATGGTTCAAAATTTAGCAAGAACAGAAACTTTGTTTGGAACTGTACACATCTCAATGGAGAAAGATGGTTTGTATTCAATGAGCACAACATTCTTAGAAACAAGATAAAAATATAATGCTTTTAAGCCGATCACTCAGGAGGCAGAAGGATTGTCATGAGCCTGAGGCCATTTTGGGCGATAGATTCAGTTGAGATCCAACTCAGACTACACAAGGAGACCGTGTCTCAGAAAATATAGATTACATATTTCAAAGTAACATCCTTGAGGTCAGCCTCTGTATTTTCATACCTTATTTTTTCTCTAGTTTTGATGCTTTTTTCTTTGGAATGGGCAATTGCTGCCACATTTCACTCATTTTCTCACCAGGATATTGTCTCTCCATCTTTGTTCTCCCCAAGTATTTTGTACATGGAAATGTTTTTATTGAGACATTTCCTCAAGGTAATACCTTTAAGTAAGTTCCAATAGCCATTATGCAAATACTACTATGCTATGGATGTCCCTGCCATAGTCAGGCTGAAGTTTCTTCTCCATTGAGAAGTACAGAGTTATAATCAGATGGGACTCTTAAGACATGATTAGACAAAACTAGATTTGTGATGTTTCATGAATTTTGCCTATCATGTATGTGTATGTTTGTAAGACTCTACTAATATTTTGCAGGAGTGTGGTCTTTAGCAGACAATGTGAAAAATATTTTAAGGTAATAGACTATCAAAATAGATAATGATACTGAATACTAACATCTACAGACAATTAAAGTAATTATAATTTAATAACTAACACTCTCACATTAATACTGGTCTAACTGATCATCTGAGTTTTCCCCAAATGAAGCCTGGAGACAAAAACTCAGGAAGACTAAAGCACTAACAAGACAGACAATAGCTTGGCCCATGTCCTCAAACAGCATCCAAGACACATGGTAAAAGGAAACTCCACAAAAACACCTTAGGTGTCTGGTGAGTCACCCATCTCCTAAGTAGAGAGGTTTTTACACATCTGTGGACAGGAGTTAACCAACTTACACTGGGCTGAAAGGAGTTTCACAGGAGAAAATTTGGTCTTGCTTCCAAGGACAGCAACAGATCACAAAAGACCGGGGCCATTCATAAGAAATAACACCCTACTTAAAGACCTGGGAGAGCCAAAGAGCTCTTCGTGTGTCCTCAAAAGTAACCCCTAAGTACAACTGAGTGACCTTAATAGTAAAAGAAAATTAATGTTGATTAACTCCTCCATCCTAAGTACCCAACAGGAAAGTGTGAATAAGGACAAAAACAGGTAATAAATTTAAGAGTGGAAGGGTTGTCACCTCTTTCTTCAGATTAGTAAGAATAACTTCCCCGAGGGGAATAACAGTCATGATATAGAGGCCACCGTAAGGAAGGCAAGCTCACAGAATCCTGGTCACTTTCTTCCTACTTATTAAAGGCATAATTCACATTTTTCTTTGATAGTCAAGGATTTAGAAATCTCTGACTGTTCACTCGGGGCTACTAATGGCAGATAAGCAACAAAAGCTGAATAAAGCTTGACCTTCATTTTGTATCTTTTGTTCCTATGAATCTGGAATCAAATCTCTTCTCAGACCTTAACAGAGGTATATCGATATTTCAGGAAATACCTGTCCAAGACCTGGCCCAATAGGGCTGTTTATTCCTGAGATTACACAAACTCACTCTTTTCAATGACTGTAGACACCAAAACAGCAGGTTTACAGAGACATTCAGTTATGCCCAGACATAACCAGTCATCTTCCGACACCTCTTCTTTCATGCTTATATCTAAAATTTCCTCCAAAGTCTTAAGTGTTTGGAAGGTGATTAGGTCACGGGGATGCTATACTCAAACTTAGATTAAAGCACTGCTGATTTCATATGCTCTCAAGACATGATGGCTGATTGGAGGGATGGGCCACTGAGGGTATGACCTGGAAGGGTATATTCTTGTCCCCAATTACTTTCTTCTTTGTCTGCTTCCTAGCTGCCATGAATCAAAAGGGTTTTGTCCAAGCCACTTTATCCTCTGACTGTAATCAGTTCATGTATTTCTCAATCTTCTACATTATTTATGACTTCAAATTGTTCTTAAACTCCTAGGTGAGCTAGTGCTTGTCAGAAGATTGTAAACTTACTGTATTTTACCTTTTCTATACTGTACTCTTTGTCAGAAAATTACTATAAACATCCTCCACTTGAGTGAGAATTCAGCTCCTTTCCTTTAAGATTAGGTTGAATATTGCTATGTTTATATCAGAATCTACCACCTGGAAAATTTGTGCCATTTCAATTGCTGTTCATAATTATAGGTGTATCAGTATTATTTACTGTAAAATTTTGATTGTCCTCTTATACTACTATTTTATTTTTCAAACTATTCTTGGTTTGGCCATTAGAAAACTCTTCACATGGCTCCAACATATTTTTGACAAACCCATTGCCATATAATTGATTGATTGATTTTTTCAGATGTTAATTCTTAACTTTATGAAACAAAAGATTCCAAATTCCTCTTGAACTTCTTATAAATTATAAATTTAGCCATTTAGTCCAAGGATCCCTGATAATTTAAAATAATATTCTAAGCACAGACTCAGATGCAAAACATGCACACTGTACCCAAAGTTTATTGCTTATTTTGCCATCTCTGCTGATAGATGGAATAAATAAATGGATACACAAACATATTGGCATCTGTGTGTTTTAGATGTTTAAAAATAATAATTCGGTATGGAATTATTAATGTTTGGATACAGAATTTCCCCCCAAAATCCTCAAGTCCTTGGATGCTGTGAATTATCTATGTTAGAGACAGGTAGATTACACGCTGGTGGTAGATTGTGGGTGTGTGGAACATTACTGGGTGTCTTAGTCACTTTCCCGTTGATGGGACAGAATACCCAACACTCACAACTTACGGAGGAAGTTTTTGTTTTATCTCACAGTTTCAGAAGGTCTCACACAATCCATTCACAGGAGGCTGGCAAGGGTAGAAGCCCACAGCAGACGTGAGCCGGAGAGAAACTCTTCACAGCATGACATATGGTAAGAAGGCAGAGATACAGTTCCAGGTAGTCCGCCCTGAGTTAAGCCCCAAGTATCATATCCACTCCTTCCAGCCAAGATATAGCTCCCAAGAGCATATAATATAGTGAGTGAGTGTGTGTGTGTGTGTGTGTGTGTGTGTGTGTGTGTGTGTGTGATATACAACATCCAAATACATGAGGCTTTGGGAGACACTTCAGATCCAAACAGTAACACCTGGCTTGTGGCTGGAAAGGATATAAACTCTGGACCCGGATTGTTCTGGAGGTCCCTGTTCATCTTCTTGCAGCAGTACAAGCAGTTGTTCTCCACCATAGTCTTACTGCCACTGCCAGCTGCCCATTAAAAGACTGGGAACTCCTGAAAGTAAGAGCTAAAATAAACCTTCCCTCCCCTAATTTGTGGAAGTTGGATATTGTGACCCAGCAATGAATAAGACAGTAATCATCTCTAACAAGGTAAATATTAATTCTTAGTATACTCCAAATTGGTTATATTTTCATAAGATTAATTCCAGCTGTCTCAGTTACTTTTTCATTGCTGTGACTCCTGACACCACATCCACAAGTGAGTGGGGGAGACAGTTTATTTTAGCTTAGTTTCAGAAGGTCTCTGTTCATTTATGGGTGGGTGGCTGGAAAATGGTGGAGTCACATGGCAGGGCTGAAGACCAAGCTCCAGAGACAGAGATCCTCATAGCACGGCAGAAAAGAGACAAGTCAAGGAAAGTCTCATAAGGAAGAAAATCCATTACCTTCAAATGCCTGAGACTTTGGGAGAGCATTTCACATCCAAACCACAAAACTAGCTTTTCTCTGTCCTAGATCAGCAAATTTCTGCCCAATTATTTTGACAACTGGTTTTCACTCTATATCATAAATGTGTTTGTTTAATTTTAGTATATATGTATAGTAGTCGTGAAGAGTATAAATGAGGTAGCCTAACCTGTATGCAAATACCTAGGGGCATAGGCCAATGGAAAATAAAACACACATTTGCTCTAGAAACTCCAGTCTGGAAACAAAAATTCAAGAACCCATGGCTCACCAGGATGTTAGCTGGACACCAGTCCTTTGCTCTGTTTTACCTTCTAGTTTTCTTTTCTTTTAAAATCACTATGTTACTGATGGATTTTTCTCTAGTCAGTGGTATTATAGTTATTTTAATAGATCTTTCCATTATGCCAGTATTTAGCTTGCCTTTTTGCCTGGATTATTATTATGTCTTTTTTCTCTTTTTAAGGATTTTATAGTAATAGCTTTTAATTTTTTGTAGTATGTTGATACTTATTTATCTAAATCTAACATTTATTGCTGATCTATTTTCTATTGTTCATTGTGGCATAGTGGTAGAACAAAGGTCAAAAAAATCACATGAGCATCTCAACAGACACAGAAAAAAATCCTTGACAAAATCCAACATCCATTCATGATAAAAATAAATACAAACTTTGATGAAGAAACTGACCTTAAAGAAATAAAAGTTATTTATGACAAAACCACTGTCAATATCATGCCAAATGAGGAAGAATTGAAAGCATTTTCTCTGAACTCAGGATACTACAAGGTTGGCCACTTTCAAGTTTTGCCAGAGTAATCAGGCCAGAGACATATTAAAAAGGCATAGGTATAGAATAGGAGGACGTCAAACTATATTTATTTGCAGAAGACATAATCCTTTACATAAAAGTTCCAATAAAATCTGGCACACACTACATACAACAAATTTAGCAAAGTGGGAGGATACAAAATTGATACACAAAAATCAACAGCATTCCTGTAAACCAACAAGAAAGTCACTGGGAAGAATTCACAAGAATTCACCTCCACTCACAGCTGTTTCAAAAATTAAAACATCTAGAAATTAACCTAACTAAAGAAAATATAAGGCATTTATAAGGAAAACTACATTAGCTTGAAAAATGAGATTAAAGAGGACATTAGAAAATGGAAAGGCATTCTTGATTCCTGGATAAGCACCATTAATATTGTCAAAATGGTCATACTACCCTACAGATTTATTGCAATTCCACTCAAAAGACTATCAGTATTTTTCACAGAACTAGAAAATAAAAGTTGGGGCTAGGGGAATGGTAATGGTTCGGTGGTTAAAGAGGTTGCCCAGCAAGTGCTTAGGCAAGTGCTAAGTACCTGGGTTCAATTTCCCAGCACCACATAAGCCAGCTACAGTGGCACATATCTGTAATTCCAATATTCAGGAGGCTGAGACTCAAGAGGATTGCTGTGGGTCCAAAGCCATCCGGGCTCCATAGTGAGTTCAGTACCAGCCTGAGCAATAGAGTGAAACCCTTTCTCAAAAAAGAAAGAAAGAAAGAATAAGAAAGAAAGAAAGAAAGAAAGAAAGAAAGATGGAAGATGGAAGATGGAAAGAAAGAAAGATCCTAATATTTATATGTAATGAGAAAATACCTAGAATTTTCAGAGAAAAACCTGATCAACAAGGGCAGTGTAGCAACAATCACAACCTTGTATTTCAAGTTATATTACAAAGAAATAGTGGTTTAAAAAACAACATATAATATTAGCCCAAAACTAAACATGTATACCAGTGGAACAGAATTGAGGACACAGAAACAACCTCAGACACCTTCAGCCACCCAGCCTTCTACAAAGGAGCCAAAACACATGCTGGAGAAAAAGCTCTTTAACAAATGTTGCTGGAGAAACTGGTTAACTACATGAAAAACAAAAACAAAAACAAAAACAAAAACAAAAACAAAAAAACTAGACTCATGTCTTTCACCATGCACTAAAATGAATGTAAAATTGACCAAAGATCTAAATATCAAAAGGGAAACAATAAATTTTATGTAAGCTAAAGTACATTAAACTTTGAAAGACATAAATGTAGGCGAGGACTTCCTGAGTAGAATATCAACTGCATAAGAAATAACACCACAAGTCAACAAAATGAATGGTACCAAATTAAAAGCTTCTCAGCACAAGGAACAACCAAGAGAATTTAGTGACAACCTACAGGATGAAAACAATAACAGCCAACTACTAGTGGACCAAAGATCAATATCATCAATATCCAGAATATACAGAGAGAAGAAAAAAATGACCATCAGAAAAAATAAAAGGACAATTAAAAAGAACATACTTTTCTCAAAAAAAAGAAATACAAGCGACCAACAAGTACATGAAAAAATAGTCAGCATCTTTGTTCATCAGAAAAACGTTAATCAAAGAAACCCAGATATTTCAACTTACTTCACTCAGAACAGCTATCTTCAGGACTCATAGAATAGAGTAGGGAAAAGGAACAACTCTACATTGTTAGTGGGACTCTGACACAATATAAGTATCGGGGAAAGCCGTATGGACATTATGCAGAAAATTTTAAAAAATAGAAATTTAATTTGATATAGCTATACCTCTTCTGGGTGACTTTCTAGAAGATTTAAAAACATCATATCACAATAATATATGTATATTTATGTTGTTTATAACAGCACAACTCATAACAGTTAAATCTTGGATGCAGTCTAAATCCCCATCAACAGATGAAGGGAAGCAGAAATGAGGGGTGAGGGGTGTGTGTGTGTGTGTGTGTGTGTGTGTGTGTGTCTGTGTGTCTGTGTGTCTGTGTGTCTGTGTATGTACAATGGAGCACTAATCTGCCATTTAAGGATAAATTTGAGTAAGATGTAGAAAGGTAAATTCATCGTAAGACCAAAAGCTAAACAAACTAAATTGTATGCAGAAGGTTAAATGTTGCATAGTTTCTCTTATATGAGAAATATATAAATTAATTAATAAGCAAATAAGAGAGATACTAGGAAGGTCACACAATATTAGTCTTTGGGCCTTTAGAGAAATTGTTAGTGTGTACTTAGGAATATTAGGGCTAAAGGAGGAAAAGTATATCAGATTCCTTATTCTGTTACAACACAGAAAGAAGTCTCAGAGAATGTACCTTTGTGTCATCTCAAGAATATCCCTCTTGTACGCTCAGAATGTGGACAGAGAATGTGTGCTAGTCAGCTTTATCTTACTTTGACAAAAATAAGTGAATTTCAAGTTAAAGGAGGAACAATTTATTTGTCACAGTCAGAGGATATAGTCAATGGTTAATGGTTACTTTGATTGCATTGTTTTCTAGGTCTGAAGTAAAGTAGATTATCAGAAGACCAGACAAAGCTTCTATGTCATTGTAATGAAGAAAGCAGAGGGAAATGGTTGTATAATAAAACCTTTCTCCCATTACTTGTTACGATTTGAAAGTCAGAGGCTCCAATCCCATCTCATAGTCTCTCCTACGACATTGATGCATTGGTGTGGGAATCAAGTCTCCAACACAGAAGTTTCATTGGCCTTCTAAGAGTCCAACCATTACACAGTTGACAGTTTTGGGAATCAGTGGAACCTAATGCATGGAACGAGACATGGGAATGCTAATTTCAGAGTATCAACTCCATTGGATTAAGAAAACCCAAGCTGATTACTAAAACAGGCTCCAGAAATGTGTTTAGATTCTTCATGCTAGGTACTATATATTGTTCTTCAACTGTATCTCTGGCACTGCTCCTCTCCTCTGCTTCCTGGGCCATCTTGAATTTTTTTGTTTTCTTTTTTTTTGTGGTTGTTGTTTGTTGTTGTTTTTCTCCCCTTTCATTTCAGTTCTAGCATGATGTTTCTCCCTTCCAGCCAAACAGACTATTGTGGTGTGGCTCTGGAATGTCCCCCCAAAGTCTCATGTATTTAAATGTTAATGGGCTGACTATGGAACCATGTGTGGCTAGTAGATTGGGGCCTAGTCTGGAGGGGTGGATTACAGGCTCATAAATCATGATTAAAGGTATGTAAGTTAGGATTAAATGCCTGTACATGACCACACCTTCCACACCTGGATGCAGAAGGGGCTGATCACTGGGTGGAGACCTGGAAGGATATATAAGCTGCATCCTGCCTTCCTTGAGGACTAGGACTGGGACTTGGACTAGTCTCACCTAGTCTCAGCTTGCCTTTCTGTTTGTGATGTCCTGAGAAGCTGCCTCCACCTCTGCCTCTGCCATGTACTTCGACTGCTGCCTGCCACCCCTCAATGTATTGCGACATTCTGAAACTGTGAGCGAAAATAAACCTTTCCTCCCCTAAATTTGTGGATGCTCCATATTGAGTCACACCAATGGAAAAGTAACTAAGACACAGACCAAGGGCAGAATTTTGATGGTTACATTCAAATTGAAACCCTCTTCCTTTAAGTTGTAGGCGTTGGGTATTGTGTTCTAGAAATGGGAAAGCTAATACAAAATTTGGGTTTATAAAACAATTGAACAACCAATTATCATTTGAAATTTTCTCACTCTGTTGCACTTATGATTTCTGATTCTTATTTTCTGGGGGGTGGGGAAGGTGAGGGTTGCTTGTGCTTTATGCAATGCTCCATTTAAACATTTAAGTGAGAATGGTTTCTGACATTTTGATTTTACCTCAGATGAAGCATTATTTTCTCTTCTTTTTTCCCCATTATTAATCATTTTAATAGTGCTTCATTTTAATAAATTGGATCTCTGGATATATTCCAGCTACAACTTCGGAAGCTGCTATACTTGACATTCCAGCTGCACAGTAATAGCTATTTATTGTAAAATAATATGAGATGGTCACTCTACCAACCCTGATCTTATCTGAAGGACGCTTGATGCAACCTGCAGCAGGGTCTCAATAACATTAATTTCCACATGCACTTCCCTTTTTCCTCCCAACTCATAGTTCCCTAAGCAACAGCTATTCAACTTTCCAACAACATTTTAAGAGCATAGAAATTTTTCTAATGTAGTTTCCAGAAACAAATGAAACAGTACAAGGTTAAATTTTATACCGTAGAAACTAGTTAGGAATACAAAGTGTAAGTCTGCACTAAAATGTTTTTTGGCAACATTGTAACCAGAAACACTTTAATATCCTGAGTGAGATGTTTAAGAAGGAGAGCATGAATACAAAGCGATTTGGTAATGGTGCTCTCTCTTTTTTTTTTTTATTTGACACAGTGAAGTGAATGGGAATTAAGAAATATTTGTAATTCAACAAGAGTGATATTATTTATTATAAACAGGGAGGGTCATATAAACTCTTTTCCCATTTTATTGATATGTATAAATGCAAAGTTTAAGGTTTACAATTAAGTTGAACATTTTGTGCACATATGTATCTTGTCAAGGTGACAAGGGCTTTCTCTCTGTCCTTTTGTCCCTCCCTCTACCCAGCCTTCCCTCCCTCCCTGCTCTGCCCCCCTGGTTCACTTTGCTCTTCATTTTAAGTTCCATGAGATAGTTGTGACCTGGGTCTCTCTTATCAGAGACCATTCCATGTTTCACCTTCTGCTTCTGACTCACTTCACTAAGCATGAGGTTCTCAAGTTTCTTCTGTTTGCCTGCAAAAGTCTCCAAACTGCTGGACTTCATAGATACATAGTATTCCACTGGGTATAAATACCACAGTTTACGTATCCATTGGTCTGTTGATGGGTATTTTGGTGACTTCCATATTTTAGCTATTGTTAGTTGTGCTACTATGAACTTGGGTATACACGTACCTCTGTTATGTGTTGTTTTGACCTCTTTTGGAAATATTTCCAGGAGGGGTATCACTGGATCAAAAGGGATATTTCCAGTCTTTTGAGAAATCTCTATACTGCTTCCCAATATCCCCCAGCGTAAAAAACTAAATTTCATACAACCAGACTCATATCAGAAAACACAACATCTGAAAGCACTATTATACTGCTTATTTTATCTTTCACAGAGAACAATCCAATTACCTTTTAAACTGAATTACTTTGTATGTTCACTGGCTGTTCTAATTTGTGTCTGCTCTCATGCCAAATTTTATAATCTATATAATGTCCATATTATAGTGAATACAGTCTAAAGTGTCTGTTTTCTATAGAAAATGACAGAAGGACCATAAATAGTCCTTGAAATTATTCATATCATGTTTAATATACCAATACAATTAAGATCAACAGGTACTACCTGTCCTTTATATCAATGAATACTTTAAGTATTAATGACAATAGATGTTTGATATTTTGATGCTACTGAGAAATATTTGTACCTTCATGGTCAGAATTATATTTTCTTCTTTTCTATGTAGATTTTAAGGACTAGAACATTGTCAAAATCACTTTAGTACAATCTTTGTTGAATGTTTGTATTCATATATATGAAATGTTTTCACTGAGTTTTATTATAAGCATGGACAATTTTAGTTCTGTATTTTGACTTAATTACATATGTATCATATAGTGCTGGTTTCTTCTGAGGTAGAAGTGAAGCTCATTGCTATGATATTCTCAAAGGGCAAGGAGAATTGGCAGGAGCTAGCCCTAGAGTCAGTATGTTTTCATGTCAATTTCATGATTACCATTTTGTGTGTTTGTGTGTGTGTGTGTGTGTGTGTGTGTGTGTGTGTGTGTGTGTGTGTGGCTTCTGTCAAGAGGCTCTGAACTGTTGAGGCTTCAAGAAATTTTTCCAATTAGGATGAAAAATGTATAATTATACTTTGAAATTTTATAGACCTTCAAAATGTAAAAAAAGGAATGTTAATATTTCTTAAATTTTATAAACATTTAAATAAATATAGTTACATTTCCTATTTGTATATGCCATATAATTACATTTTTATATGTGTAAATGTTTGTCTATAGTACTCATATAATGAGAATATAATTTTAAAATATTATCCATACTCATATCACAGCAAAACAAGTAAGCCAACTAACAATGTATACTCAGCCAGAAAGACAAGAATCCTTTTCCTTCTCTCTCTTTTATCTGTAATCGTGTAACCTAGTAATACAGGAATTGTCTCTGAGCCTGTTCTTACCCCCATAACCAACATTATTCTATACTCATCATGTTACACTTCACAAACAACTCTTAATTATCTTTATATAAATTAAATGAACTCAGATAAGTTGTTAGAGTCAAATGGGAAGTAGGGAGACAAAACGACTGATGGATAAGTGACATCCTAGGTGAAGTCCTAGAACAGGAAAAACAATTACACAATAACTAAGAGAATCTGAAATAAGGTTTTTGTTTTGTTTTATTTAGTTTTTGTTTTATTATCATTGGTTCAATAATTATGACAAATGCATCATGATAAAGTGAGATATTAACTACAGGGCCAACTCCCTATGGTGTTGTGTGTTCTCCTAGAAAGACGTGACCAAATGTCTACTCGCCCCATGTAGGGCGCATGTGAGCGATCAGATCAAAGCCCCTATTACACCAAATTTCAACTGGGTGAACACAAGAGTTTATCGAGGTTATTTATGGGAGTGTATTGAAAATTTCTAAATTGTTTTTAAATTATTCTGTAATTATTTCAAAATATTAAAAACTCACTTTTCAATGATAATGAGTGTAAAAACACACTGATGGTGTTTACGGTCCAGAGATGACTAGTTTTTAACCTGTCTTTCTTCAAAATAACCAGCATAGGCTTTAGAAAAATAAGTGTAGGACATATTGGTAATAAGATGCAATTATTAAATAATCTGAGAATCTTTACTGTGCTGCTATTTGTACCTCACAATGAGAGCATGTTTCTGGGAATCTACCAGTTCCAAAGTTGTTTCTCTAGCCATCTTAGAGGTTAAAGTTTGTTTTTGAGTAAATATAACATTAAAGGCAAGAGAACCAGGAGCAGGGCGGGAGGGAAGTAGGGGTGGGTAGGGGCAGGGACAAAAGGAGAGTGGGAAAGTCCTTCACAACGTGACAGGATATGTAGGTGTACAAAATGCTCAATTTCATTGTAAACCTTAATTTTTTTGTGCTTATACATATTAATAAAATGGAAAAAATAAAATTGAAGCTCCTTAGGAATGTTTAAAAATGAATGAGAAAAAAAAAGGCAAGAGAAAAGAATCTTCTACGTTTAATACATGTTTGTAAAAACAATCTTTCACTTTAAAACTTGAATATTTCTTTGGATATATTAAAATACAAAATACAAATATGTAGCTAAGCTGATAAAAATTAAACATTTATGCCAAATAAAAATCTCAAATAAACACACACACACACACACACACACACACACACACACACTCTGAGTGTTTATAATATATATATATATATAATATATGTTTATAATATATATATATATATATATTATAAACACTCAGAGTATATGTGTGTGTGTGTGTGTGTGTGTGTGTGTGTGTGTGTGTGTGTGTGTTTAGATATCTATTCTACTATCCTGTTTTTGTTTTTGGCTTTAGAATGCTATTTCTCAACTGTTATTATACTTTCTGACTTATTACAATGTAATTTAAAGCATTATGCAGAAAGTAGAATGATAGTTAAAATTATCACAATGTCAAAGACATCTTTAATGTTTTTTTCTGAATTATAATTTCTGTGTCGCTTGCATCAGAAATTATTGTGATTATTTTAAATTCGGATTCCCGCATTTGTACCCCAAGTAAAAAAAAAATCAAATTTTGCATGGTTTTTTTTCTCTGAATGGGATTTATACATAGGTTAAAAATTAAAATCAGTTTTCTTAAAATAGAAAAGGTTTGTAATATTTTTATGAACTCACCTTTAAAGCGATTTGGCATATATACTTCTGTTGCTATCTCTATGTATAAAGTAACATGCAAGTATTTGTAGATAATTATATAGCAAATGTGCTACAGATTGCAAGACCTAACAGAGAAAATACAAAAAGTACAGTGGAAAGTATACTTATCATATTAAATATTCACATCTATTAATTCACTTAAAAAAGCAGAAAAAATATTCTTTCTGTCTTAGTTATACAAGAAAGGCAGAGATACAAATTTTAATAGAGGTTGATTGATTGTAAATATTTCCCAGACATGAAAATTTGATTTCTGGTATGGGCCATTTGGTGAATCATTCATTATATCATGCACAGGTGTTCATTAGGAAAGCACTGTACTCTAGTAGACAGAACAGCTATTCTATCAAGATCGTTCAAGTGCAAAATTGCATTAGGGGCAATGATAAGGGATTAAATGACCATAAGTGCTATCTTTATGCCTTATGTCATAAGCAATAGAAATGGCCCTTATGGTCCCCATGCTCCCTGTGATAATGTATAGTCCTTTCAAAACTGTTTCAGGATGCTCAGCATTTCCAGAGAACATCACATACCCAGGCAGATTCAAGTGACTTCTCTGTACTGTTGCAAGATTTTTTTGTTTGTTTGTTTAGTCTATACTATTTCAAAATTTTGAAATTATGATATCAAAATCCCTCTGCTCTCCTCTCTAGTCTTGTAGCTCCACTTCCAGTTTTAGTATATGGCTTAATCACCTACTTCATTTAGAAAATGAAAATGCAGCCTAACTTGATGTATACATGTAGATACCTGTATGAAAAATCATGTAATCTTTCAGCGATACAATTTTTCACTTAAACTTTAGTTGTTTGAAAATGAATTTAACAATGAATAAAACATCATTTATGATTCTATTTTGCTATATGATATTTAAAGTCTCATTTGGATAATGAGTCAGAAAATACAATAACAGTCACTAATTCCTTTATCTCTGTGGTTGTAAACATAACAAAAATATCTCTCATCATAAATTACTCATTTTTTGTCTTCTTTGATAAGGCTTTGTATCTAAACATATCTTCTTTTTTATGATATATTGTAAATATTAATTCAAGTATGCCAGTTCACTAAAGGAGCTTTCTCGGAAATATAAGATTACTTCCACGGCACTACGTGAATAAGAACATTGAGAACTCCATCTTGGTTGGCGTCCATCAATACACCACACACCTTCCAACTCTCTCCAACGTCAAGTGTGGTCTTCTCCCTTTCCTGAGCCTGAACATTCTTGATTTTATTCTCTTAGCTCACTTATTACTTGTTTTTGCTCTCCTATATCTGTTCCTACAATTTTATTGTGCTTCATAATTGTCCTTGGTATCCTTCCTTGATTAATATCCAAAGTTCTTTCTGAAGCCTGTTATTTCCCTGGCATTTGTACTAACTCTACTAAGGAGTAATTAAAGAAATAATGTCATACAACTTTGTCAAAAAATGAAAATAATCTTGAATGATATGAAAATTTAATGAGCAATTGCCAGTACCTGAAAAGTGAGAAACAATCAGCCTTGCTGTTTTAATCTATTAGTTTTTTTTTAAATGATATTAACTTTAGGTATCACTATTGATAGGTTTCTGATTTATGACCTTAACCTTTATCACTTTAGTATAATATTCTTCCCCCTGGCATGTTATGTTTACAACAATCATAGATATTTTATAAACATAATAATCACAATAATCTGTTAACCTATTCCTAACATTCTCAATGCTTTTCTGTTATATTTTTATACATATTTAGCAGGACTGTTTTCTTATCTAAAATGTCTACTGAAATTGCAATACTGGCAGAAAATAGTCTTTCAGAGAAGTCAACAATTTAGTATTATTGGAAATAAAATTCTCAAATTGGAATAATTCCCAGAAGAATGGGCTTTGATATTGAGAGACTGACTGACTGACTTTGTCTTGTTTGTTCACAAGCAGAAATGATGGCAGCATATATGTGCCCATTCCTTTGATCAGCTGTGAATTTGGTCAACTTTAGATTAAGGCAAGAAAATAGGATATACGTAGATGAAAACCTGCATTATCCCAGTATCAGCATTAGGGTCTGGCATCCAATACAATCCTTCAAAAATAATAGTGACAAAATTCAGGACTGCTGCTCCTTTGTGTGTCCGTGCGTGCGTGCGTGTGTGTGTGTGTGTGTGTGTGTGTGTGTGTGGTACTGAGAATCAAGCCCAGCCTCTTCAATCTTAGCTACATGGCCAAATTATACTTATTTTTGATTTTCAGACAGAGTTTTGCTAAATTGCTAAGCCCAGGCTGAATTCTGCTTAAATGGTGACCCTCTGCCCTTATCTTTCAGATTGCTGGAATTGCAGCCCTGTACAACCAGGCTGCTGTCTCCACCCCACCCCCATTTGTTATCATCCAATTTAATATTTTTTTCGTTTTGTTACAGAATTTTAAATGGTCTTCATTTCTATGTAAAATGGACAGTGAGAGTTAATACTTACCAAAGAAGTAATTTTGCGATATCACCTTATCTCTTAGAGGAACTTTACAAGCAGATCTGAAGAGGTATATGTATGTATCTTTGTATGTATATATAGATTTCGCACAAGCAACCTATAGACAAATGTGTGTGTGTGTGTGTGTGTGTGTGTGTGTGTGTGTGTGTGTGTGTGTGTGTGTGTGGTCCCTCTTGTCTGGATAACAATAGTAAAGGAGTTAAAGGAGTTCCAAAGTTAACTGCACCTCAACTGAAGGATCAATCTACCTGTCACTTGTTCTCAGAGCTTCAGAGTTTGCACAAAGTTGTAGTTTAACAAGACAAAAAAGAAATTCAAGATAGACCCCACAATTAATTACATGAGATTGAAATCAATATATACTATCTTGTGGTTTTAATAGTTCACTCTATTCATTGTGATTATTTCTACTTCCATTTCTTTGCTAATTCAGAAGATTTTAAGAATATTCTACCAGATTTAAATTCATCAATTGCACTTTTATTTCAGTTGCAGATACACTGCCAAAAGTAGGTGCATTACTGGGCATTTAATTTTGAAACTCTTTTATTGTGAGAGACTGAAAACAGTAGTTTGGAAACCATGCTCAGCATTATGTATGAAACATTAAATTCATAGCATAAAATTGTATGAAAAAATCTGACTAAATCAGGAAGCAGATGGTGACATTGGGAGACAAACACAATATTGCAGTGAGGACACTATAACAGCTGATATAAATGTGGCATTGCCACTGTCAGCCTATGTCATTAGGCTGCGATTGCCATTTAAATGCTCTCTTGATAGTGCACTCTACAAATCGCAGCCATAACTTCCTGGAAAGCAATGTTCTGTAGTAAACATACAGGGAAAGCAGATATGCGACTTTGTTTGATGGCAATACTAAAATCTTAGGACTTTATAGTAAATATGAGATTTCCTTCAAATACTGAGTAAATATTTGATAAATGAAGGCAGGTGAAGTAGATAGAGAATAGATAGTAGACAGTGTGCCTTTTAACTGGTCACATACTTTAACAAATGCTAGAGGAGGAATGACTAATGCCTTTGCCCTTAGAGTAGTGACAAACTCTAAGGGCATCTCCTGCCAAGTGCTATTCTCAACAGTTCTGCAGATGAGTCCATGACTGTCACACATTTTTGTAACTAGAAGTGGAAAGAAGAGAAATCACAGACAGCCACAGTCATACCTTTAAGACATTTGCACAGCATTAATTTTCAGAACTTGCCACAGTGGAATTTGAGCAATATATGGTGCATTTTCCTAAACATAGTTTAAGTCCCGGAAAGTTGCTTTACTTTGCAAATGTGCTGTTCTTCTAAATGCATTTGTTTGTAGCAATTTCACAATGGGTTTTAATATATTGCAAAGACAACTTATTTTCACTGACATATTTTTAAAACGAATAATGACTTCACCAAGCAGAAAGCACATTTAAGCCATTTATCCCCAATATGTAAGATTCTTGAAATTCACAATGTATTCTTCATATAACCATCATTGCACTGCATGGTTCAATATTAAATGATAACCACCCTAGGGAAAGGATCTTAGAAAAAAAAAACTATAAAAGATACTATCAAGGGCACATGGACATAAAAGGAAAACCAATAAAATTTCTAGGCACAAGTAAGTACTCAAAGAGAAAAATTATGTTTATTATTCCCTAATACAACATAAATTCTTTTCCATGCACATTTTGCATTTTAATGAGAAGGGACATTATTTATGGTAAACACTAGACTGTTGACTACACACTGAAAACACTCTCAGTAACTTTCCTAATTTTAAAAATACTGCTTTGTGCCGCTTTCTTTCTCCAATGTTTATATTCTGACATATCTGAACACTTTAATGCAGTTATACACGCTGCTTTACATTGCTTTTAATGGCTAGATTTTGAGACGGAATGTAGTTTATAGCAAAAGAAAAATGCTATTAATAATTTAATGATTATTTTAAAATCTCTGACCTTTTTAAATTTTTTTTTAAATGAAGTGCTAAGAATAAAGCAACTTGATTACTTTTGGAATTAGCATCAACATTTCTTTATTAACTAAAAATCTTCTTTTATAATGGATTGTTTTTCTTACATAATGAATTATATGTAAGAAAGGGCATTTCCTTATATAACTACTTACATTTTTAAATATGTAAAGGCAAATGAAATGATACTCCTAAATTATTTAAATCATAACATTCAGATGACGGTTGTTGTCCCCTACTGCCAGTTCTGCACCTGCTAGAGAGAGAGAGATATTCAATCTTTGAATATTTCTGAAGGATACTCCTTAAACTTGATGGAACAACTTTTTAAATAAAACTAATCACTTTCATTATCAAAGATTTTGTCTTGTTCTCTTTTTGGTAGTCAATGCTCATAGAGAGACATAAACTTTCCCCTTATCAAATAGTAAATTCTTATTCTTAACTTATAATATCAAAACTGTGTTTTAATTTTTTTTTTAATTTCTACTACCTCTGAATATTTTCCTTGTTTAAAATATAAAATATCTGTAGGCACACCTAAAATTTTATTATTTATTCTCATATATTTCAAACATCATGGTTTAGCATATTTATTTATATACTTACTTATAAACATGTGTGTATGTGTGGAGTACTAGGAATCAGCATAGGACCTTTAAACAAACCGATATCCTCAACCTATTTTTTGGTTTTGATTTCAAGACAGAACTTAGAACTTAGTAGATACTGAAAAAATAGTTGCCAAATTAAAAAAAAAAGTTAAGATTAAATTTGTAAGGTGTACAATACATAATGGAAAGAAAAGCACGAACAATTTCATTCTGAAACAAGTTAATTAGAGAATATTTATTATCTTTTTTAAAAAACATAGTTTTCAAGTTTCTACTATAACTCTGTAAAACTTTTATAAGCAGAAAATAATACATACAAACATTAAACACAGGAAAAAGTCAGTAAGAGTGAAAAATCCAAATTGGCTACACCAACTGTATATACTGACATGTGTAGAAGGCTCATGACAGTGAGTTTACAGATACATATGTTTTAAATATCTTTTGAGAAAACTTAAAAAGTCCTTGAAATGTAGTTCTACCTTCTGCTCGTGACCACAACCATCTCATGAATCTTTAAATGAAAGACAAAGGGAAAGAGGGAAGGGGGGGGGGTCAAGGTAGAAGGAGAGCAGGAAAGCACTTGTCACTTTGACAAGGAAAGTATGTTCACAAAATGCTCAACTCCATTGTAAACCTTAAATTCTGCACTTGTACATATCAATAAAATGGGGGGGGGGGATGTAGTTCTATTTTCCTAGTGATCTGGGAAGCTGAGGCAGGAGGTGTGCAACTTTAAGTTTCAGTTAGGCAAATTAATGACTTAGGGAGACTCTGTTTCAAAATGGGAATTTAAAAAAATGGCTGAAAAGCAGATCAAATATCAAAGTGAAGACCCCACACTCAATCCCCAGTACTGTAAAGCAAGTATAAACAAAGTATAAACACATACTTCTAGTTCAGTGTTCAGGCACTTGGTTAAATCCTCAGTACCACCAAAAAAAAAAAAAAAAAAAAAAAAAAAAAAAAAAAAAAAAAAAAAAAAAAAAAAAAAAAAAAAAAAAAAAAAAAAAAAAAAAAAAAAAAAAAAAAAAAAAAAAAAAAAAAAAAAAAAAAAAAAAAAAAAAAAAAAAAAAAAAAAAAAAAAAAAAAAAAAAAAAAAAAAAAAAAAAAAAAAA
>PVKB01006436.1:0-62157 GCA_004027205.1 Ctenodactylus gundi | reverse complement strand
TTAAAAGCCTAGCCAAGAGATTTCTTTGAAATGGGTATGAGGGTACTGGGGGGAGGGAGAGAGCCAAAATTCCTGAGTTTGTGCTGAGAACAGGCTGTGAGAGAAGACCTAACAGTCTGATGGCCTCTGAGGTGTCTTGTTCTCCCTCTGCCCCCTCACTCAGCACAGCTCTCCTGCCTGTCCTGGCTTCCCTCCCCTGAGGGCGGGGCTCCCCACTACACCGGAGCCACTCAGGAGATCGGTGGCTTTTCTCTCCTCTCTGCAACTGTCTCTTGTGCCAGTTTTTTTCCTAGGCACTGTTAAAGAGTGAGCCTAGAAGTCCTGATGTGCTCTTCTGAACTTTCTTTTACTCTGAATAGTTTAGTCTTGGTCTCTGTTTTAAAAATTGCTCCTTCTTACGTCATTGCCTGTTACGGTTGCCAAGTGCTGCTTCTGATCTGGGCTCCAGGAGGCCTTTTCTAGGGGACCTCACATTGCATTCATTGCATGCACTACCCACAGGCTTGTTTTTGGACGCTGGGACTACCAGTAACTCTCAGTTGCCCCTGTGCCAGATCTGTGCTTACCTCAGTCTGAGGTTCTGGACTCTGTCGGCTTTCCTCTGGCTGTGCATGGTGGTGACTCCCAGCCGTTTGTGGTTGGTCTGGGGCTGCCTCTTGGGCTGCTGTCTACCTCTGCTTCTGATGTCTTTTCAGGACTCTGACCTTCCTGTGGCCTCCTTTTAATTGTTGAGGCACTCCTGCCTATCCTTGCTACGGGCAGGTTTATTTATTTATTTATTTTTTTTTTTTTGAGACAGGGTCTTGCTCTGTATCCCCAGCTGGTCCTGAACTCACTCATATAGCCCAGGATGGCCTTTGACTTAGGACAGTCTGCCTGCTTCAGCCTCTCGAGTGCTGGGATTACAGGCGTGTGCCACCACACTCAGCTTTACGTGGTGCTGGGGAATCAAAATCAGGGCCTTGTGCTTGCAAGGCAAACACTTTAACCACTGTGCCATTCCTCCAGCTCAAAACAGGCACTTTTTGATTATATTCTCAACTTTTTAAGTGGGTCCGTGAGGAGACATTGTGCAGCTCTGTTACTCAGCCACCATCTTGATTGGAAGTCCTGATTTCTTTCTCCCTAGTTTATTAAATGTTTAGAAAAAGCTATTGGTTTTGCTGATTTTTAAAATCTTACTTTGTTGAATTGGTTTATCAGCTCTGAAAGTCTAGTTTAAATCTTAGGACCTTCTCAGGATGAGAGCATAGTGTCTGCACGTTGGGCTGATCTGAATTCTTTCTTTTCCTGTTTGTGTCTCTTTTATTTCTTCTTAT
This sequence comes from Ctenodactylus gundi, assembly GCA_004027205.1. NCBI lineage: Eukaryota > Metazoa > Chordata > Mammalia > Rodentia > Ctenodactylidae > Ctenodactylus > Ctenodactylus gundi. Next base: position 60,838 of record PVKB01006436.1, on the reverse strand, counting down.
CGCCTAATTGTTCTGGCTGAAACATTAGTATTTCAATATGTCCTGTGTTGAATAAGATGGTGGCAGTGGGCCACTTGCCTTGTTCCTGATTTCAGAACAAAAGCTTTTACTCTTTCCAATTTGAGATTATGTTGGCAGTGGGTCTATCAAGTAGAGCTGATTCTCAATACCCAGTTTCCTCAGGGCTTTTGTTGTTAGAGGATGTTGAGTTTTGTCCATGGCCTTTTCTGCATCAATTAAGATAATCATGGGATTTTTTTATCCTTGATTTAATTTACGCATTGTGTTAACATTTATTGATGTATGTTGAACCATTTTTAGTTGAAACCAACTTGATCATGGAGTGATCTTTTTAATGTATTGCTTAGCTTGTTCACAATTATTTTATAAAAGATATTTTATTTCAAGGCTATTGATCTCTAGTTTTCTTCTTTAGTTTTTGCTGTGGTTTTTACCTAATGTGTCCCCAGAGGTCTCATGTCTTCAGAGGTGGGCTTTTTGGAAGGTGGTGGGGTCATGGGGGCACTGTGCTCACCTGTCATTCATCTGTTGATGAGCTCATGGCCGAATGTGTTGTTAGGAGGTGGGTGTGGCCACCGGGGTTGTGGACTGACAGGGCGTGTCTCTGTTCTTGGCTCTTCCCTCCCTCTGGCCTCTTGGGTGCTGCTGCCCCTCTCTGCCTTTCCTGCCATCTAAGGACTGAAGCCTCTGAAACTGTGAGCCAAAGTAAGCTGCCGTTTCCTTTAAGGGGTGGGAGTCATAGGTTTTTCCCACCACTGGGAAAATGATGAATATAGTTGTGTCTTCGTTTGATTTTGCTATCAGGGTGATCACAGCCTCCCAGGGTGACTTTGGAAGTGCTCTTTTCCTTTCTAGTTTTTAGACTAGTTATAGGAGCATTGGCATTCTTCTTTAAAAATCTGCTAACACTTATCTGTGAATTCATCTGGTCTTGGGCTTTTCTTTTTTTTGGATACTTTTTATTACTCCTTCATATCATTGATTGGTATTGATTTGTTCAGGCTTTTTGTATCCTCTTTGTTCAATTTGTGTAGGTCATTTATTTCTAGAAATTTATACTTTATCTTAGATTCTCCCAAATTCTTAAAAATATTTTAAAATAGTACCTAATGGTCCTCTGGGTTTCATCAGTGTCTCTTACAACATTTCCCTTTAACTTTAGTAGTATAGGTTTGGATCTTCTGTCTTTCTTTTGGTTAGTTTGGCTAAGAGCTTATCAGTGGTGAGTATTTCCTCAAAGAACCAACTCTTCATTTAATTAATCCTTTGTGGTGTTCTTCAGTCTTGATTGTTAATTTCACCTCTCACCATTATCACCTGTTCCCTTCTGTTGAGTTTTGACTTTTGTGTGTTCTTTTTTTTCTGAGTCCTTGCAGTGCGTTGTATTTGGGGTCTCTGGCGTTGAGGTGTAGGCACTCCAACTCACGTGCTTCCCCTTAGCACTGCCTTCACGGCATTCCAGAGAGCCTGATATGTTATGTTCCTGTTTTCATTTGATTCCAGGAATTAAAAAATTTTCCCTTGGATTTATTCCATGACCCACTGGTTATTCAAAAGTGAGTCATCCAATCTTTACGTGTTTCTATAGTTTCTATAGTTTCTCATGCTGTTGATTTCTAGTTTTATTCTGTTATTACTTAATAAGATACAAGAAATTATTTCTTTTTTGTATTTAAGATTTGCTGTATGCCATAAAGTGTCATGTGTGTTGGAAAATAATTCACGAGCCGCTGGAAGGTGTGTGGATCTGTGGTTGTTAATGAAGGATTCTGTGGCCATCTCTGAAGTCCACTTGACTGTGTTACGGTTTTACTCTCAGGTCTCCATGTGGACTTTCTGTTGGGCTGACTGTCTTCTGGCGGGATTGGAGCATTGAAGTCACCCATTCTTGCTATGTCAAGGCCAATGGGTTCCTTTCTGTTGAGTAGTTTGTTTTATGAAACTGGGTGCACTAATATTTGATGCACATACGTTTAAGAGTGTCCTGTTCCCTTAGCAGATTGTCGTGTTTACCAGTATGCTGTGCCGTTTTCATTGTCTCCAATGTTGTCCCAAAGTCACCGTCAGATGTGGTCATAGCCACTCCTACTTGTCTTTGGTCCCGTTTGTGTGGAGTATTGTTTTCCATCCTTCTGCTTTTTAGTCTGTAAATTTCTTTACTAGAGAGGTGCCTCTACCCCGCCCCCCACTCCCACCCTAGGGAGAAGAGTTGAGTCTTCATTTTTTAAAAAAATCAGCCAATTTCTTTTTAATTGAAAAATTGAGACCATGTAGCTGGGCATGGGTGCGGTATGCCTGTAATCACAGCACTTGGGGTGCAGAGGCAGGAGGTTTGGGAGTTTGAGGCCAGCATTGGCTACATAGCAAGTTTAAGTTCAAGCAGGAATACCTAGTGAGACCGTGTTTTTAAAAATAAAAAAAACATTTCCCTTCAGGGTTGTGGAAATGTACATATTATCTCCTGTCCTTTTATTGTTTTTTTAATGTTTGCGTGTTGGGTTTCAGTCGCTTGTTTATTCCTTGTCTTCTGAGTATAGGATTACTTCTGCAGTGCTCACTCAGTGGTCATGCACTTCTGTAGTTTATGCTTATCTCGGAACGTGTATCTTTTTTGGTTTTGAGGGGAACTTGCTGGCTATAGTAACCTGGAATCTCTTTCCATTCGGGGCTTGGAACCCACTGTCCCTGCTCTGGCCTTTGGAGCTTCTGCTGAGGAGTTCACAGTTACTCTGATGAACTAGGGTTGGTTAATCTGGTTAGTTATTCCAATTAATCAAGGTTTCCCTCTAAAAGTAACTTGGCATTTTTCTTTTACACTTTTCAGAATCTTTCCTTATGCAGAGTTCTTGACATTATAATTATAATGTGACATGGGGAGGTTCTTTTATGCTGTGTCTGGGGATTTTGAGGGCCTCCTCTACCTGGGTGACCATGTTTTCTTAAGATTGGGGGGATTTTCTGATATTTTGCTTTGAATAGAGTGTCTGTTTCTTTAGTGTGACCCTTGTCACCAAAATTTTCTACACCAAAGTTTATGGGTTTTTAAAAAATCATATGCCAGAGCTCTTGAGTGTTTTGTTCAAACTTTCTTGTATTTGTGTAAGGATCTGAATGTCATAATTCGGCAGCTTTATGCTCAAGCCCCGCAACACTGTCTTATCCGTGATCTAGTTCATGGGTTAGGGTTTGCAGGGAGTTTTGACTTGACCCATTATACTTTTCATCTCCGGGATTTTTGCATGGTTCTTCCTTGTAGCTTGTGTGTCTCTGTTTAACGGCTCCTTCAGGCTCTGTCTTCCTTAATCACTCTGCTTGTCCTCTGGATCCTCTTTAAAGTCATTGATTCTCTTAAAGATCGGCCTTTTAAGGTCTTTGTCCAGTGTGTCCAGTGTTTCATCCCTTTTCTGGTTTTGCATTCAGTTCCTGGGGAGCTGTGGAAGAGTCCTGTTGCTTTGCCTTGTCTTACCCGGGTTTCTGGGGTGAGATTTGTGCAGCTGTTGGGGTAGACTGTGGCTTGCTTTCTATTTGAGACAGGGACTATTTTAGGATAGTCTTTATTTTAGCCGTTGGGCCTTTGTCAGGGGAAAACTAATATTTTTTTCTTCCTCCCTGGTGTAAGACTTATGACTCAGGCTCCTGTATCAAAAACATTGACAATAGAAAAGTAGATAGATTTATTTAATACAAGTTCATGGTTACGCACAAACCTTCGGAAATGAAGACACAAGAAGTCAGGAAGTTGCTCTTTGTGCTCAGATTCCGAGGGCACAGGCAGTGGTAGGAAGCACAAAGGGGAGAAGAGGAGTGTCAGCAGCACCCACAGAGCCATCCCCGCCTCCCGCTCGGAGGGTCTCCCAGGAAGGCTCGTAGGCTTGCCTCCGGTGCCGGCATGGCCCATGACCTTCCCAGGTTTTCTCAAGCAGCAGATATTAGGGCAGTGTGTCCTGAATGTCATCACCTTCTTAGCATCATTCATTTCTTCAAAATATTTGCAAAACTGTTTAAATATGAATTTCTAAGGCTGCTCTTTAAGCCAAAATTAGAAAGTCTATGTAAGGTGTATGGTATTATTTATTGGTTTATTTTTATTAGGTTGAGTATACATTTTTATTTCTCTCTGGTGTTGAAACTTAAGCTGACTAGTGTAACAGTAATCATATTCAGATGGTTCCTTTAATCTTTAATAAGTGAGCTTTGGGAAGGTGGTTGCTGCCTCAGTAGGGACTGATACTTTGCCTGTCAAGTCTAATTTTACAGTGTTATTCCATCTGTTTTGATAATTTTTAAGTTTTAGGTAAAGATAGGTTTTGAGATAGGCATAATGTTTTGTGGAAAATTATGCATTACTCTTAAAAAAATCTATGTTAACAGTTATATTTTTGTAACTCTCTGAATTACCAAGGAAGATTTGGGAAAAAGAAAGAGCTTGTGCATTTACTTTCTGAGTTTAGCTTAAACTTGACATACTTTAATTTGTGTAATTTTTGTGTGCTGCCTCAACTTTCAGGCAAGTATATATTCTATTCCTACTATACTATTTTTAGACTGTTTAAAAAATGTCTCCTAAGACAGTGAGGCATGGTGGTGCACATGTGCCCTGTAACACAGAGTCCACGGCAGGAGGACTCTGAGGTTAATTCCATTCTGAGTAACGTAGCAAGACCTTGTCTCAAAAGAAACGTTAAAAAATTTCCTCCCAAGAATATTCAACATTTTTTCTTAATTAGCAAATTGTTTGGTATTGTAGCAGTAGACATACCAGTTTGACAAGTAACATAAATTAAATATGAGGTAAATTAGATTTTTTGGAGCTTGTTAAAATTGTTAACACTGCAGCTGAATTTGTTGATGAAATCAGTTTACTGTTTTGTTTTTATCTTGGCCTTTGAGGTTCTGCACATTATTTCAGGATTTTAAACATTCCTAATTTAAACTGTCTTATATTTATGAAACAGTAACTTTTGGAAAACCCCATATAATGGTGTCATTGAATTCTGAAAAGTGCTTTCCTCTCCCCCAGGGCCCTGGAATAGGAAATGCCTCTCTCTCTACGTTTGGTTTTGTGGGAGCTGCACTTGAAATCATTTTGATTTTGTATCCTTTCTTTAGCTGAATGTTCTGTCTGTTAACAAGTTTCTGTCTAGTTTCTGGGACAGTGGCAATTTACTAAGACACTTGTCTAGAAGAAAAAACAAGTTGCTTTTCCTCAAGCACTCAGAGTGGCTTTTTGTTTTGTTTTGTTTTTCCTGTGGGCCCTGGGACCTTGAGAGGCTGCTGAGAACCTATGGACACTTGGCATTCTTTGGGAGATTTTTTCCCTGACTCTCACAGCTATCTCATGGTGTCTTCTGTGGTCGGTTTCTATAGCCTGCGATTTTTTGGAAACTTTACACCCAAGAAGGATGACACAACCATGACCAAGGTAAGGCCAAGTCTTAGGTGCTGATGACCCCTCTTTTGCCTTCAGAGATAATGGCTGTTTCATTTAGTCATCTCTGTGGAGTTCACCTGCTGCCGTAGATATCTGTTTGTAAGTTGCTTAAACACAAACATGGAAGATTTTCAGAACTGCTGAGTAAGTGGGAAAAGGATGTGCTGTGTTTGATTTGGATGTCGTCCATTCACTTGTAAATACTCAGCACTGCCGAGCCTGGCAGCTAGCTGTGTGGAGCTCCTGAAAGAGCCCGTTTCCTCTAAAGAAAACTTACTGCTAATGAGCGACTTCGATTATACTAACTGTACTTCAGGGAGCTCGTTTGAAACCTGAAGAACTTAGTTGCTACAAGTAGTAGAGGGAAAGTATTTCAAATCTGAATAATTAAAGTAAGACGGAAGAGTTCTCTTCAGATGAATTTGCAGTCTGGGGCTAATTTGACTTTCTCCACTATGTCACTGGCTTCCGAATAGCAAAGGCCCTTATCTTACACGGAGACTGAATCTTTGTCAAATATTCCCACAGGCTGACAAAGAAGAATGAGTAGGAGCTGCTGACTCTCTCTCTTTTTATAATTATGCATTTTGTATTTTTAACCTTTTATTTTAAGATTATTTATTTGTTTATTGAGACAGGCTCTTGCTCTGTAGCCCAGGCTGATTTTTTTAGCCTTTTTAAAGGGGAGAAGTTGATATATATATATATATATATATATATATATTTATATTTATACACAAATATGTAGTGTTCTTTGACTTCTTTAAAGCCAGGAACTAGTTGAGGTGCTAGTGTCTGGTTTGAGCTGTCATACGCAGTAACTATTTCCAGCTCCTTGTATTTAATGTGAAAGATCAGGTGATACAGCATATGTTGAAAGCAGATTGCTGTGAGAAGTAGGTATTATATAAAAAACTTGAACAATCGTCAGGGTCCTAAAATATAGTCAGAAAATTTAGATGTAATATTCTGTTTTACTTGACAAGCAAAGCTTTTTGAAATTGACAGCCACATCAGTAATGACCAGTGCACTATTATTAAATGTCAATTGATTCAAGTGTCAGTTGATTTAAGTGTTGTATAACTATGTGTGTAGACTACAAATACAATAGATAAGGAATTCACAGATATAACTATTTGTAGAAAATGTTTATTATTCTTTTAAAATTGTATATTGGATAATAGGTATCATTAAGAAGTTGGCCAAGTACACTAGGTAACTGGGCTACACAACAACGTCCCAGAACGTGCGTGGCTTTGTTGCTGCCTCGATGTCTGACTGCCAGCCTTCTCTCTGACTTCTCTGACAGATCATTGGGAATTGTGTGTCGATCCTGGTCTTGAGCTCTGCTCTGCCTGTGATGTCAAGAACACTGGGTAAGTTCCAGCGGGAGGTCCACTTAGAGTCTTTCTTTTCAAGGTACCTGTGCCAAATCTGTCTAATTCTTTTTTTAAAAACTCTGTCAGAAAGATCACCTTTAAAATACAGCGTCTCTTCCTATATCCCCTCACATTTTTCCTTCTTTTCTTCATGTATGGATAGATCCTTACCGACACAAGTGTTTGTATCAAGTAAAGTCCTTTTATTTTTAAACAATGAAATATCCCTTCTCTAAACAACAGCTTGCTGTTTCTGTTTGGTTATTTTTTGGTTATTTTCTGTTTGGTTATTTCTGCCACATTTACATGTTAAGCCCTGTGAATCTTTCAGGGAGGAAATGGTAGCTTTAAGAATTGAATGCCTAGAAATACTAAACTGATTTTTCTTATACAAACTATCTTTTCAAATATAAAATTTTGTGTGGTTTTAAATTTGCAAACTCATTTTTTTTAAGTTGCTTTCTGTCCATGGACACAGCTGAGCACGGTGGGGTCCCTGCCATGCGTGTGGCTCGGGCGATGACCTCAGCCCTTCAGTTACCGCCACCTGGCTTCACACGGTTCCTTAGTTGGTCACTGTGAAGAGGGCTTCAGTCATCTTTTAAAAGTAAAACAGACTTACACTGAGTGCCAGAAGCAGGTGAGCAAGTCTTTATTTGCCCTTCTGGGCTTTATAAGGTACTGTGGGCGACTGTGTGTTCAGTTCTTGGCTCATTATTGTTGTACACAAAACGTTGTTAGGCACTTAGTTCTTTCCGACTCTAGAGTTAGGCTTCGAGTGAGGAACGTAATGCTTAGAAAAATGATGGGAAACCGTGCATGAGAAACCAGAGCTCCTTGTCGCTGGGTGAGGCCTTCGCGTGGCGCCTGTCTGGACCTGTGGCTCACACATCCGTGGCGCAGGCTCTGCACAAGGAAGCGAAATTCTTTGCGCTTTCCTTTTTTTTTAAAGAATTTTTTTTTTAAAATATAAAGTATCAATATAAAAGAAACTGTTGTTCGACCAAGTGGGGTAACAGCTAGCTCAGGTACTCAGTGGCCTCGCTCCCTTTGCTTGCCAGAAAGGGCTTGCTATGTTTTAACACCTACTTAGGTTGTGCGGGGGAATTGCTAAAGGGTGCCCACTGGTCACTGGACTGGGAGCTGGGCGCCAGCGTCCGTCACAGCAGCCCCTCAGACAGGCTGGAGGTACGACAGCCACTCCACAGCTTTGCATTCAAGAAACTTGTTTACCGTCCTCTGTTATTTAAGATTAACTGTTAATATGTACTGATTTTATGGAAGAAAATTACATGCCGAGTGTAGTTTTAATACAAAGAAAATGAATTAATGGCAGAATTTACTTTTTGAAGACTGACAAATTAAATTCCTGAGTAGTTTGCCATAGAGATAAATAAGAAGAAGAAAAAAAGAAAGATGGAACAATTAAAATGCAGCTGACAAATGCCTGGGCCCAGCTGTCCAAACAGGATTACTGGGCGCGTCAGGGTAGAGCGAGTCGTGCGGTGCTTTGCAGAGCGCCAGCACGCACCGCGCGCACGTGATGCTGGTGGCACTGAGTGGATGAAAGGCGTAAGTACGTTAAACAGATTCATAGAGGCTTTGCACAGTATTAAAAAAGCAAATTTCTAGACTGAAGATAAAGCTTTATCTTAGTATTATGGGAAATGCAAACTAGAGAGTTACTTTGTAATTCCTCTATTAACCCTTTAGAATTGAGCCTTTGATTTTTAAGAAGGCAAAATATAGAGAATTGTCATGAATATTATCCTAGTGTATAGCAGGATTTTGATTTACTAGCCGAAAAGCTTATAAGACTAGAATAGAGGATGCATTTAACAACCCGTTGCAAGCCGTGGAATTTTTCCTTCTGTCTCTTCACCCCTCACAAGGAAATCTGACCTTAGCGTGGGCGCCTGAGCTCCAGCAGGATCACCTCTCAGCCAAGAAGAAACGCAGCCACCGGGAAAATCCCCACCCTGTATATGTAGATTTCTTGCTTCAGTTTCTTAGTGAAGATTGATTTTAATTGTGAACAGAAATACTTTCAGTATAATTAACTGGATGATAGTTCTGTTTCAAAAATGAAAATGCTTTATGTTGTTGCTGTTTTTATTTTCTAGATTTTCCAGTGGCTGCCATCAGTACCCTGAGGCAGTGTCACTGTCCCTTCAGGGTTCTGCGCAGGGTGCGACACAGCAAGCCCTGAGGCGTTTCTTTTAAATATTAAGGCTATTACATTTGAACATGCAACATTTTATACTAATTGAAAAACAGTAACATAGATTTCATACATTTAGTATCTTACTGCTACAAGGAATAAAGTCACGAGGAATATTTGGACTAGGTACTTTTAGATAAATAGGACGAATATCAAGGATAGCATTGATATTGCCCATGGGAAGCATTAAAGACTCCCATCCTAAAATTTTCTGTTAACACCTGAAAGCTTTGTAAGGTAACGCCACACAAGGGTCTTAGAACATTGTTTTGCTGCATGCAGACTTGATTTTGCAAAGTCCAAATGTGGGGAGATCTGATGTCTGTACTTCTAGTACACAGTTGACTGTTTTACAGGTAAGACACTGAAGGTGGCTGGAGAGTTGATGGCAAAACACAGTGAAACTAGAGCAGGACTGGGACGTTGCCAGAGACATCAGAGTAGAAAACATTGTCATAGGTTTTATTGTTGCAAGGACTTCTATTAAGAGAGCTGCTTTTGTGCGATTGCTAAAGCGCTTTATTGTGCTTCACCAAGAAAACGGTGAGAGGCTGATGTTTTTTCATTGTTCTTCATTTGAAATCTTCTTTGACCAAAAATTTTTCCTCAAATGCAAGTGGTCTTTGAAGTATTTCTGCCAATTTCTCTTTTAAAATTAATTTTACAGTTGTTTTTTTTTGCTGGAAATTCTTTGTGTAACTTGAACAAGTTATGAGAAGTTCAAATCTAGATTTTTTAAAAATGTATTTATTTAGACCCGCTTGGATTTATTTTTGGTCTTTCTACACATTTGTCCCTTGGGTCCCATGCAGGCTGTCACCTCGTAGAGGATAACGTGGATTATTCCCCTTTGTTTGGTGATGAAGGGACCTTGCTAAAAATGGAGTTTTTTGGAGAGGTCTTTATTTGGGGTTTTGTAAATACTCTACTAATCTTTATCCTGGGCTGCTTTCTCCTTTTCTTATTGTAGCACAGAGATGGATGTCGCATTCACAGATGATCAGCATTGTCATGTGTAAAACAGAAGTAAAATCATATGTTCCCAATTAGGACATTGATGTTAAAGTAATTTTAAAACTCTTTGAAAATGTCTTAGCGAAAACATTGAATGACTTAATTGTATTCAGAAGCATTATAGGAAACAGTAAATGAATGGTATTAATTAACTTTTGATTGACTGCTGTTGATCTTATATTTGAAGAATAAATTTGTGTGTCTAGTTAGATTTTTTAAAAGAAAAAAATTTTTTTGATTTTGTTTGAGACAGGATCTCACTCGGTAGTCCAGACTGATCCTGAACAAGAGTAAAGAATTCTTAAAAATATTCTGTTACATGTCCGACACGATTAGGGGAGCAGCTAGTAACTGCCTAGAGCCCCTTGGTTTTCTGGCTGTGTTTGTCTCAGAGAGGGGACACAAGCCTCGGAGAATGTCCTCTTGGTCACAGAGGTCTAAACTTAGCCATCTCTTCATGCACAAATTCCTTCAATTTATTGTTTTGTTACAAAATAATTTTCTTCTAGAAAGAATTCCAGTTGGATCATTTATTAAGAGGGACTTTTAAGAGACCATCTTTTAGATGTTATGGTTAAAATGTTACCATTACAACTAGACAGTCCTAGGAAGAACCTAGTTCACACTGCAAGGAAAGCTCTGCCTAGGTGAGTGTCGTGGGTTCGCAGGCTCCGTCGGCTCTGAGACACACCAGGAAAATTGTTAGTTTTTAATTATAAAGTGAACATACGAATAGACTTTGTAAGGAATTTCAAAAATTAAAGATTAGGCTGAAGTTGCTGTTGCCATACTATTAAAATCCCAGTCTTGCCTAAGTGCGGGAAACCCAGGTGCACGATCCGTGGGGTGGGAGGCTGTTCAGAGACTGCGTCCACTCTTTCGCATGACAAGACAGTCCAGTCTCCTTTTCAGAGTTTTCCACGACCCGCCTCGTCTGAGCTTTTCACATTGTGTGTACACACATGTGTATGAGTGCCTGTCAGCACTGGGAGAGGGAGTGGAACTGGCTCTGCCCTCTCAGCGTGCCCTCTGAGAGATTCTGACTCTTAGCCTGGACCCGACTTGGGTCTGACTCTGTTCGCGTTCTTGTCCCCTCTGGAGATTGCTGACAGTCCATACTGTTCAGTGGGGGTCCGAGGACAGGAGGGTTTGAAGAGCTCAGTCTTGGGATAACAAATTACAAACCAGAACACTTACTCTTTGATTTCTGTGCATGTCTTGTCTTAGTAACTGTTTTGTTGCTGGGACAGAATATTCAACATCTGTGACTTGGGGAGGAAAGAGTTCCTTTAGCTCACAGTTCTAGAAGGTCTCACACAGTGCTTCCATTGGCAGCCAGCAATGGTGGAAGCTCATGGTGGCAGCCAGACCACTGCCCACAGCATGGCAATAGGGAGCCAAGTGGGGGAGGAGTGATTGTGGATCCTTCCGGGTTCTGTCCCAGTGTCCTGCCCCTCTCACCAGCCCCCACCTGTTAATAGCACACACTTCCATACGTATCCCATTACATCCAAGTACATGATGCTTTGGGGGGACGTTTCCAATCCAAAGCATCACAACATCTCTGTGACCTCCCAGTTGTCTAGTCCTGTGGAGGCTCTTTCTAATCCTAATTTTTGTGTGGCATTTTCTTTCTTTAATCCTGTCCCCAAATCTGTCTGCTTCTGGCCGTTTCTGTCCTTTCCCCCTCCTCCTTCTGTAGTCATTCCTTGGCTGTCCCTTCCGGCTGCTTTGTGGCCCGTCACTTGTTCCAAACGCAGATCTCCAGCCCATCACGGCCCGTCCTGAAGATGAGAGGCCAGCCTTGCCGTGTGGCACGGGGGACCCCTGCTGCCCTGTTGGTTGTGTCTTTGGCCGGTAGGATATTCCTCTCTGGTAGGCGGAACAGAGTCACAAGGGCTCTGGCCGGCTCCTCCGCTATGTCTGCAGTCTCCTGTTGCCACTAGTTTCTGTACTGCCCCCCTCTGCTCCGTTTTCCTTTTTTAAAAAGGAAGAAGAGTGACAAGGCGGGTTCTACGCGGGCATTCGTGTTTCGGGGAGGGCTGAATACGGGGACGGGGACCACACCGGAAGAGCTAATCCCTGAAACTTAGCTTTTGGCTGTGCTCTCATGATGTTTCTCCCGCACTGGCATCTGTGAATCAGGCCTGCTTACCCTAGAGGTCCTGGAAGCGTCCTGTCAGAAGTACTCCTGCCTGGGCCCGAGTGGCCAGCCCTCCTCAGGGCTGGCTCGGGAAGCTGCCTCCCACAGATGGGTCCCACTGTGTGCTGAGTAGAGCACTAGAAGACTGTGAGGATTTAAGAAATAATTCATCCACTCAAACAGAGTTACCCTATCAGTGTAAAAAAAGAGAAAACATTATTCTAAGTGAAATAAGTCAGACACGCAAGGCCATGGAGTCATGTGATTTCACTTGTATGAGATGTCCCATGTAGGAGATTCAGAGAGACAGGAGGTTAGTGGCTGCAGAAGTGGGGAGAAAGGGTAGTAGAGCTGCTTGGTGCAGGTGATACTTCGGAGTGACCCCTACACATCAGAATTAGGCAGAGGTGACAGCTCTGTATTTGACATTGTTGATGTTTAGTCCTCTTGAATTATTTGTTTGAAATGGCCAATTCCATGTTATGTTAATTTCACCTCAGTAAGTTATAAGAAAGGAAAGACTGTTTCGCAGGAGGAACTTAGCAAATACTTGTCCTGTGCGTGTCCCTGGCATAGTGCTGTCACTGACCTCAGGGCCTGTTCTGTGTAGGTGGCTGCGAGTGTCTCCATTTGTGGGGTAGAGGGAACGGGCAGGGACCTGGTGTTGTGGGACCATCCTACCTTGGGTGCTCCTGCAGCCTCAAGTTGCTGCCTACTTGTGGTTTAGGGCAGGTCTCTGCTTGTCGTACATGGAAGTGTGGCCCGACATCCCCGGCTTCGGTGTTGTGTGGATGAGCTCTGAGGATGACATGCAGACGATTCTTCTGGTGGTACCCACGGCCTGTGTGCTGACTCTGTCTGCATCCCATTCTCAGCTGCTCGTGATGTGGGCTGGTGGTCAGTCAGTGTGCTGGGGGAAGAGTCGCTGCTGTGCCTCTGTTCATTTGAGTGTGTTGCTTGTCTATAGTAATGGCTGGTCCCCCTGTTCCCTGGGGAAGCTGGCAAGTCCCAGAGCCCGACATGTTGCTCCACGGTCTCAGCTGTCAGTGCATGGGCACACTTCCTGTGTCCTCCCTTCCATCAGAAGGCCATGTCAGGTCACACATTTCACGCCGTGTCCTGACCACATCCCTTCCACTTTCCTGTGGGTGCTCCTGCAGGAAGAACATGCCAGGCCGGGTGCCCCAAGGCCGCTGTGCCCCACCCACTCCACTAGGCCTTACTTTGCTGGGCATGCTCCTGGGGAAGGGGACTGCGTGCGAGAGGAGTGGGCACTATCTGAGTGCACTCTGTCTCTTCCGCCATGTTGCAGTGCCCTCGGGAGGGGGCTCTTTAGAGCCCAGGATAAAGTCTAGAGATGGACGTCCGAGTTAAATTGAATCGGCGCAGCCACATGCCATTGTGATGTGGCTGGTGACAGTGTTACTAACGTACAGTGGACGGCACATGTTCAGAGTGGTAATTTGGGCTGGCCCTGTGGTGCAGGCCTGTGAACCCAGTGCTCTTGTGATGCTGAGGCAGGCAGATCACAAGTTTGAGCCCAGCCTGGACAACTTAGTGAGACCTTGTCTCAAAACGAATAAAATGGGCTGAGGATATAGCTCAGGGTGAAGGCCCTGGGCTCACTTCCTGTGCCTCACGTGCAAAAAGAGTAAGAGTTGAGTTTTGGCTAATGTGTACTCTTGTGAAGCCATTGCCACAGCCTGTCTTGAGTTTGAGTTCACTGTCTTTACTGAACAGCGTGTCGTCCCAGACCCTCCTTGTTGGCCCTGAGGATTTCCTTCCTCGCATGCCTGCCCCCATATGGCCTTCACATGATGGCCAAGCTGCCCGTTCTAAGAGCTGCCTAGCGTGCGCAGCTGAGGTAGGGGAAGATGTGGACTGTCCCCAGCTGTCCACCCATCCCACCCTCACATGCACACACCCCAACCCTGTCCCAGCAGGGGGCCATGGGGGCATCCTTATCACTCGGAGTGCACCTTCCACGTCCAAGGTCGCTCTGGACGCCGTGTCTTCGTGGTTCAGTGACAGCAGAAGCACGCGTGGCCCCTCCTGCATTGCTGCCTCTGGGTCGGTGCACGTCTTCACAGCTCTCCGCGTCGTTCTGCCGAGGGGCCTCAGAGCGCTCGGGTGCTGCCGTGGCAGCCTGCTGCTTTTTGTAGCTGGGCAGCGCCGTGGCCTGCGGGTGTGCTGGAGCTTGTCTCCTCGCTTCCCTGATGAAGGGCATTTTGGTTGCTTCCAGTTTGGGGCAATAAAATTGCTATAATCATTTTTGTACAGGGTTTTAAAGCTTCCAAATACGTGGCCAGATGCCAGAAAGCATGATCAGTAGCCCATGTGGTAAAAGTTCTGTGAGAACCACCCCAGACAGTATTCCAGGTGGCAGTGCCAGCCAGGGGCGATGAGGGAGAGGCCCGCCACGCCATGTCCCTACCAGGGTTCTGGATTTTGGCCACGCTGTGGGGCTCATTGCAGGAGGGGTGAGTAGGAAGGGCACAGGGGACTTTGTGAACTGTAAATCAGTTTACATTTTTCAAAATTTTATATGTATGAAGGCATGTGACACGTGTTTGTTTGCAGTACTGGGGATCAAGTCCAGGGGCCCTCTGCCAGTGAACACTCTGCCACTGAGCTAGGTCCCGGCCCTTTTTTTTTTTTTTTTTTTTTTCAAGCTTTAGACAAGGTAGCTGATTGGATTGTCCTGGTGAGACCTGAGCTGCTCTCTGTCTGTGGCGGGCTCACAGACAAGAGCCCCACGCAGGTCCACCAGGTTCTTACTGTTCCTGACATGGTTTCCTTTGCTCAGTACTTGTTTAAGACTCATCTGAGATGTGGCCAGTTACGTCATCCTTGTTTATGACTCTGCATGTATGCCACATGAGTTAACTCGTGTGCTCGCCAAAGCACATTTGAGGCATTTGAACTGTTGGGCTACCAGAAAGCAAGCTGCACTGAACGGCCCTGCCCAGGCGCCCTGGGGCTTGGCCTTGCTGAGCGCCCGAGCCTTTCTGTGTCCTCTCCAGAAGTGCTGGGAATTCTGTCTCCTCTTCCTCTCCGTGAGCATGGCGAGTGAGCTTTCAGTCAGCTGTTCTAACAGCTGGCTAGGACAGCTTCTCATGGACCTGACTTATATTTCTGTGATAACTCATGGGCCGATTTACTACCTGTATTTTGTTGGGTGACGTGTCTATTTAGATTTTTTGCTCATTTTAAAAGTTGGGCTTATTTTCTTGCTCTTAAACTTTGGGTGTTTTTGCACATTCTTGATAAAAATCCTTTGTCAAGATACATGATTTGCGGTATTTCCCCAACTTCGGTACCTTTTGATTTTCTTAACCGTATCTTTCAAAAAGCAGGCTTGACTCATGTTGGTGAAGTTCACTGGAGGGTGAGCATAAAATCTCAGGGGGATGTAGGCTGTCAGCCTGTGCTTCGTTCTCACGTGATTTAGTCATTCCAAGTCATTTGTATTCTCACACTGCCTTTAAGGTAAGCTTGTCATTTTCCGTAAAAACAAAACAAAACCTTCAACCATTCAAAACACCCTGCTAGGATTTGGATTAGGGACACAGTATATTTACTTGTCTCCCATGTTTTTGTAGTTTTTCTTATTTTTTAGGTCTTGTCCGTGGGATGCTGTTGTTTAAAAAACTCAGTTCCCAGTAGCTCATTGCTCATGTGTGCAGCTGATTTTTGTGTATTGATCTTTTGTCGTAAGCCCCCTTGGTTCCAGTGGCTGCTTTATGAACTTTATTGAGTTTTCTCCATAAATGGTTATGACATGAAAGTAAAGATCGCCTCCTTCCTGTCCAGTATGGGTGCTTTTGCTTTCTGTCCTCTTACGTTGTCCAGCACCACCCCTACCGTGAGGAACAGAAGACAGGACATAGGAGCACGGTTCTTTCTTCTTACCTACTTACTGACCGATCGACTAGTCGATGCCTTTACCAGGTTAAGGATTTCCTTTTCTTTTTCTACTTTGATGGAATTTTTAAGAAAATCGGGAACAGAGTTTTTATTTTTTTAACCAGAATCGGATATTGGATGTTGTTAAATGTTTTGTGTGTGTGTGTGTGTGTGTGTGTGTGTGTGTGTGTGTGTGTGTGTGTGTGTGTGTGCATCTATGGAGATGATCATGTGGTTTCTTTTTTTTAGTCTCTAGGTGGCTGGTTTACAACGAATAATTCTCAAGTGTTAAATTGATCTTGTGCTCCTGGGATAAACTCCACTTGGTGGTGATGTGTTTTCCCTTTTTATATTGTAGAACTGACTGATAAGAGTTCTGCTTAGGATTTGTGCTTCGGTGTTTATGACTCTGTTGGTGTGTGGTTTTCTTTTCCTGTATCTTTTTTTCTGGTTTTGATATATGCATGACTAATGTTCTTATTAGTATTCTGAAGTACACCCCCTCTTCAGTTTTTGGATGAGTTTTTGTAGAATTAGCTTTTCCTTCTTTAGTGCTTGATACAGTTCTTCAATGAAACCATCTGGGCCTGGGATTTGCTTTTTGGAAAGGTTTTAGGAACTGATCAGTTGCTTTGACAGGGAGCTACTCTGTGTGTTTCTTCAGGAGCCCCGAGAGTATCTTCTAAGCACTTTGTGTATTTCATCTGGGTTGTCAGATTTATTGACATAATGCTTCTTACCTTCCTTATGGGGGCAGAATCTTGCAAGGAAAGCGTATTTGTAGCTAATAAGGGTATTCATATCTTCTTTTTGCCTAAACAGTATGTCTGCAGATTCATTAATTTTATTGGTCCTTTGAAATTACCAGCTGTTGATTTCATTTATTTTTCTCTGTTCTTTTTCTGTTTGCTAGTTCACCGGCTTGTACTCTTATCTTTTTGGTTGTTTTTCTTCTACTTGCTTTGGGAGTTTTTTTTTTTTTTCTGCTTTCTTAAATATTAAAGATGAGTTCACTGACTTGAGATATTTTCCTTTTCTATCATTGGTGTCACTGTTCTTTGGAGTACTGCTTTGGCCACATCCCTCACATTTTCATATGTAGTACTGATTTTAATTCAGTTCAAAATATTTTCTGACCTCCTTGTTTTTCTTCTTTGATCCAGGAGTTAGTTAAACATGTATCAGTTTCCAAATAACTGGGGCTGTTCCAGAGATTTGTCTGTTATCGTTGCATCTTACAAGTTGCCTCAGTCCAGGCTGACCTAGAACCCACAGTCCTCCTGCCTGAGCCTCCAAATGGCTGGAATTACAGACATGTACTCCCATGCCCAGCTGTCTGTTAATGGTTTTTATTTAATCTGTCGGTCTTTTATTTACTTGTGGTGAGGAAATGTGCTTTGCATGACTTGAATCATTTTGAACTTTATGTCCTAGGATATGATGCTGTTGGGAAGAAGATGCAGTGTGCTATGTTGAGGTCGCGTGTTCTACAATAATGGGTCGGTGGTGTTGGCAGTGCGACTCGGGGCCGCTGTGTCTTATCTACTTGTTTTGCCAGTGATTGAGAAGATTTTGAAAGTCCTGACTATAGTTGTAGATCTATTGGTTTCTCCTTTGAGTCTGTCAGTTTTTGTTTTGTGTACGTCAGAGCTCTGGTAGGGGACGTATGGATGTTTGCTTTGTCCTCTGGATAAACTGACCCCTTCATAATTACGATGGTGGTGAATTTTTGTGTATCTCTGGTAATATTCTTTGCTCTGCGATCTACTGTGTTATCTTAAATAGTCATTTCAGCTCTTTGATTAGTATATACTTTTTATTTTTATACTTATAGCCTTTTTTATGTCTTCATATTTAAATAGTTTCATGGTCTTGCTTTTTTATCTTTTAATCTTTGTCTTTGAATTTGGTTGGTTCAACTATCTACATTGAATCTGATGGCTGATACTGTTCCATTTGAATCTACCATGTTGATACTTTTCTTTCTGTCCCATCTTTCTTTTGTTTCCTTTTTCCCATTCTTTAGGTAAGCTTGCAGAAGAGATGGTTCTGTTCTCCCTTTTGTTGGCCTGATTGCTGCAACGTTTTGTGTATTGTTTGATTAGTTACTTGAAGGTTCTAGTCCAGTAAGGTCTATGGAATAATGTGTCTCAGCTGACTTTGAGGTGACGTTATACCACTAAGTATAAGAACATTACTGTATGTTTCCATTTCTTCATTGCTAGCCTTTCTGCTGCTTTTTAGAAAAACAGGTTCATGGTGGGGCTGGAGCAGTAGCACAGTGGTTAAAGTGCTTGTCTAGCAAGTACTGGGGCCCGAGTTTGATTTCCCCAACATCACATAAACCAGGCATGGTAGCACATGTCTGTGATCCCAGCACTTGGGAGGCTGAGGCAGGAGGGGACTGCTGTGAGTTTTAGGCCAGCCTGAGCTCCATAATGAGTTGAGGACCAGGCTGGATGACAGGGTGAGAGACCCTGTCTCAAGAAACAAGCATAAAAACCTCATGGTTATTGTTATATCATGGACATACAAAGATTGTGTGTATTTAAGTTGCACAATTTTGATAATTTCAAATATTTATATGTGTGTATTTTGAAGTGATCACCACAATCAAGATAATAAATGCCCGTCACTTCTGTGTAGTTAGTTACAGATAGGTGTATACGGTGACAGACATTAAGGTTTAGTCCTCTTGGCACATTATAAACATCTGAGAGACTGTGGTTGACATTGTACACTACTGAACTTTGCACCTTACCTGTTGTCACTTTGTTCTCCTTCCATTGGTCCCTGGCCGCCACATGCTCCACTTGCATAAATTTGTTGGTTACATCCTGTGCGGCTTTGTACTGTGCTTGACTTCCTGTGTTTGATCTGCTCTGCATACCACCACGACCCCCTCCTCATCCCTCTGGTCACAATGGGAGACGTCCTTCTTATTTGAAGACTGGATAGTATTTGGGTGTGTGGGTGTGTGGTTGTGTGGTGTGTGTGTGACTTAATTTACCCATCCATCTGTTGGAGGACACTTGAAGAGTCTCCACACCGTGGCCTTTGTGAATAACACCTGGGGTGAGTATAGA
This sequence comes from Ctenodactylus gundi, assembly GCA_004027205.1. Taxonomy (NCBI): domain Eukaryota; kingdom Metazoa; phylum Chordata; class Mammalia; order Rodentia; family Ctenodactylidae; genus Ctenodactylus; species Ctenodactylus gundi. Next base: position 41,636 of record PVKB01006436.1, on the reverse strand, counting down.
TGTGCACATATTACTGTGTGGTCTTGATTTTTATTACTTTGGGGCTGTATACTCAAAGGTGAGATTGCTGGTAGTTCCATTTTTAATTTTTTAAAGAACCTCTATGTTGTTTTCCATAACAATTATTCTTTTTCGTTGTTTCTGTAGCAGTATGCAAAAGTACCCTTTCTCTGCATCCTTGCCCACAGTTAGTATCTGTCTGGCTGAGAACAGCCACTGCAACGGGTGTGGGCGAGAGCTCGCCGTGGGGATGTGTGTCCCCGGCAGTCGAAGGTGCTGAGCATCTTTTCCTATGTGGGTGTGCTGGCCATCTTTGTGTCTTTGTTTAAGATTTATTTGGGTCCTTTGTCTGTTTTTAAGTCAGGTTATTTGATTTTTGAGTTGTTTGGGTTTCTTATGTGTTTTTGATATTACGTTCTTACCAGATAAGTAGCTTGCAAACATTTTTCCTTAACTCCATAGAGTGGCTGTTTCTTCTGTCGATCGAATCTTTGCTGTGCAGTTTCTCAGTTTGGTGCAGCCTCACCTGTCTACTTTTGTGTGTGCTGCTTTGGTTTTGGTGTCACACCCAAGACTTCATTGCCAAGACCAGCACTGAAAAGGTTTTGGAAGAGTGTAAGAAGGGCTGACATAGTTTTTCTTTGAATATTTGGTGGAGTTCACCTGTGAGGCATGCGCTCTTGAACACTTCTCTGTTGGGAGGCTTCTGGTTACTGATTCAGGATTCTCGTTTGTTTTGTTCACTTCAGACTTTCTGTTTCTTTTGGTTCAGTCTTGGTAAGTTGTATATTTCTAGGAGTTCATCCATTTCTTCTGAGTTACCTCAATTGTGGTTCTTAATTTCTACATCATCTATTGTAACGTTTCTATTTTTATTTCTTATTAAGTCTTCTCTTTTTGTGTCCTAGCAAGGGTTTCTCAGTTCCATCTTTTGCCTCACGTGAGGGAGGGAGCCCCTGGGTTCAACCCTTCTTAACACCCCCAGCCCCTAAAAATCAACTGTTAGTTTTGTTGAGCTTTTCTGTTTTGCTGATTCCTTCTATAACGTGTTTGGGTTTGGGTTTAGTTTTTTCTTATTTTCTAGTTGTTTGAGTTTCAAAGTTAGCTGTTTAATTGAACATTCATTTTAAATGTAGATGTTTATTCCTGTCTGCATCTGTCCTATTAGCAATACCTCCTTTGCTGCATCCCGTAGTTTTGTTAAGTTGTATTTTCGTTTGTTTCAGAGTATTTTGAAAGCTCCATTTGATTTCATTCTTAACCTTTACGTTGTTCTAGAGCATGTTGTTTCGTTTCCACATTTGAAATTTTTCTACTTTTTCTGGTTTCATGCTGTTGTAGCCTGTTGTAGCTTGAGATGATACATGATATGATGTTGGTTTTCTTAAACTTGTTAAATGCTTTTTAGTGACCTCACATGACTCGTGCTGAGGACATCCCATGCGCACTTAAGGAAAATGTGTGCTTTGCTGGTGTCAGGGACAAGGTCCTGCCTTTGCCTCTTAGCTTTGTCTGTCTTGTGTTTTTCAAGTTCACTTCCTCGTGACTGGTCTTCTGCTGAGGTCTGGTCTGTTATTGAGCGTGGGGGACTGAAATCGCTTGTGGGATTGGGTTCTCTCGGTTCATCCTATAAGTTTCATTGCTTCCTGTTTTACACATTTAGGTACTCTGCTGTTGGTTGTGTGTATGTATATCTGTGTGTGTATATATGTTCACAATTATGATACCTTCCTATTGGTTTAACCCTTTTAATCATACATATGACCTAATTGGTGTCCTGCTTTTTTTAGCATACAGATTATTTTGTCTGATACCAGTATAGCTTAGTCCTGCACTCTCGTGGTTACTGTTAGCATTTGTATCTATTAAATGAGTCCTGTAGATAGGATATTTCCTGAATCTTTGTTTTCTTCATCCAGTGTCTCGCTGTCCATCCCCAGTGCCACTCCCGCCACCAATATCTTATTCATGCTAGGCAAGCATGTCGTTACCGCGCTGCATCCTCAGCGCCTGTGCGCCTTTTGATTAGGGAATTTAATCCATTTATCTTTAATCACAGGTAGATAAAGACGTGACTGTTGTTTTGCTGTTTTCTGCTTTCTGTTCTTTCATTACCGTACCTCTCTTGCTATCTCCTGTTACGTAATTGTGCTCTGTGCGGTCTGATTTGGTTCCTTCCTCTTACCTTTTGTGTGTCCATTGTAAGGTTTTCCTTTGTGGTCACCACTAGACATACACGTTTCCTTCTTGTAGTTACGACTTTATGTTAATATGATAGTGCTTGTATTTAATTAAGTACACAAACTGCATCCTTTCCGAGTCCCTCCACTACTTTGTGCTCTAGAAGTTATAGTTTACTTCTTCTGTTTAGATTCCACTGGCAGATTTTAATGGCTAGTTATGCTTAGTACTTTTTCCTCTTAATTTTTACATTAGAATTACATGTAAATTTTGGACCCATTTTTAATACTTTCAGATTTCTGTTGTTTTTGTCCTACGCATGCATCATGCTTTGACAGTAAATCTTCTGTGACCTCCTTTTCGCTCTCTTCTCAGTGGTTTGATGACTGTGTTGTTTCGGTTCGCTTCCCCCAGATTTCCTGTTGAGCTCATTGGGTGTCTCCGACCTGTAAGCATGCGGCCCCACCAGTCCCGCAGGTGCCCAGCTCTCGCCTCCCCAGGTGCCATCTTGCCCCTCTCCTCAGGGCTGTGACTGCAGCAGCGTGAGCACAGCCTCATGGTGGTAGCCCCCACCAGCCCCGGGCGCTCTGACGGCAGCTCCCCCACCTCCTGGGTGGGCTCCCGCTCCAGGGGGCGCTCTGCACTCTTTGTGTGTTTCTGTAGCTGGTCTTAGTGTGTGTGGGTCTCCGTTTTGCAGTATCCCATCTGCCATTAGCCTGGTTACTGCATACTGTCATTTTCTTTTGTGGAAACCAATTTCAGACTATCTTGAATCTCTTGTGTCTCTGTGTAGTAAGTCAGTCCTTCCTCGAGCTGTGGACACGTGGGGAATGTTGTGAGCATGTTACTTCGTGTTCATCCTGCCCCCTGGGCTGTTGCCAGCCTGTCTTGTCCCCATGGTGTCTGCTGCCGGCCCTCACCGTCTGCAGACCCTCTGCTTGTGCCGCTGCCATCCGGCACAGTCGTCCCTTCACTCTGGCTCTCTCCTGGGCCTACTCCAGGGCTCTCGGGGTGTCTTCTGCCTCCCAGCAGTCCATGTCTTACACGCCCCTGCATCCAGGGCCGTGAAAGTCATTGCTTTGCACGTTTTGTCCAGCTTTTCATTTGGTAGGCGGGGACGTCTAGTCTCCTTCACTGCATCTCAGCTGTCACCAGAAGCCGACAGTTGTATTGCTAATTAACATAATTTAACAAAAATATGTGTCGGCAGTGAGACTTACCAAGATTGAGGTCTCTGACTAGTCCATCCCAAAGTGGGACCTGTTAGGGTGACCTCGTTTTTTTTAGTAAATAAAATAATTAGCAGTGAGTCCATTTCCATTAATCCTGAGAGTAGTAATGATTAATAATGTGAGTATAAATCTCATTATTTCATATTCTTTGAGTCACATTTAGTTTTTGACACTGTCAGCTGGTATTATTTCAAAAGTCTGGCTTACAGAAGAGCATTTGAAAACTTCATCTAGATAATAATTTAGACTAATCTTTGCTTCAGTTCAAAGACAAAAACAGTTGCTCTTAATGTTTTAATAAAAAGAAATTTCAATTTTGATTTTTGTAAATAGCAAGACGTGTGCTCAGCAGCCTCACATTGGAATCAGAGCGGTCACGGCAGCCATTTGTACGATGGGGCATGTTTACTGATAAAGCCGCATTGCGGTCCCTGGTGCGCCAGCCTGGCAGTGCTGTCCTGGTGATGGCCGAATGATGTGGGGACGTGAACATGTTCGCTGAAAGTTGACTCAGGTGGGCCAAAGAACCTAAATTCAGTTGACTCATAGTGCAGGTGGAGTAAGCAGTTCTTTCAAATTGAGGTTTTATTCCATGTGTTCATTCTTTTAAAGGTATGAATAGAAGGATTGTGATTCAAAGAATTACATATCACCCATTTCCCACCTAGTCCCCACAGGGGAGGAGCTGTGCTGCTTGTTATTAGGGGTGTCTCATCTGGGATGCGCCATCTAAGTCATGTGACTACGCCTGGCTGAGGCCTGGCTGACCAAGCTGCTGACCTGCTCGGCCTCCCTTGCCTCCTAACACCTTGAACTTCTGAATGGGTACAAACATTCGCTTGTTTGTCTGAGAGTATTAAGTAACACATTTGTGGTTGAATCTTTCTTGCTAGTATTTTAAAACTTGCTGTTTCGTACCCTTTTACCTTTCTCCACATATACAGGTTTTGAAGTGTACTCATTTGTGTCGTTATACCCAACTTGCCTGAGCATTGTTACTCTCTGTTAGGCACAGGACTTGCAGGTTCAAAAGGCCCTTTTATAGTTGAATGATTCCTGTGACCCGAGCCCTCAGCCTGGATCTTAGAGAAGTGATTCTCCTGCTTTCTGTGCAGCTGCTCAAGCTTTTCATAAGCAAAGAGCTGTGCACCTTGTTCAGGATAACCTCTAGTCCACACCGGTCAGATTTGTTACCCAGTTGGACACACAGTGCCTGTGGCGTGAGCCCCTAGGAGCCACAGTTGGTCTGGTCCTCAGTGCACTGTGGTCACAGGTTCCAGCCAGCCTGGGTATCCTAGACACCTTGCCAGGACATCCCTCATGGGTCTTGACCCTCCCTCTGGTCACCTGTGGAGGCCCAGATAAGGCTGCCTGCTGTCCTGTGCGCCGTGTGCTCCATGTGCTCCGTGGTGGCGCCCAGCCTTCCAGTCCTCCATCGTGACGTGAAGGTGGCCACAGCAGAGGGCACAGGCCAGGTCCATGATGCTCGAGTGACCATGGCATATGGTGTGTGGGCTTCCAGAGGGGAGTAGTTCACCAGGTCAGTCTTTGAATTGTGTAGGGAGCTGTTTGACCTTGTGTTTGCATGACTGTTGTCTGCTCTGAAGTGTTTGTCTGTGTCGGTAGCACATACCCAGCTTATGAGTCGCTGAGTGCACACACTGGGTGTACGGGCTCGCACTCCACTCTCACCATGAAATGACTCCAGAGGAGCCTCGGGATGTGAAGGTCCGTGTGTTTGTGCGGACGTGTGCTGTTCAGTGGGTGGCCATGGCTCGCCATGGATGTGCAAATGGTCGGTGGCCCTGAAGACCAAATCAGGTCCTGTTTGGGGTCTCTGGGCCAAAACCTGATGTGTGTTGACAGAAAATCTGAGGTCCTCGGTGGTGTGTGCAGAGACCTACAGCCTGCAGCCCCTAGACCTGTGCGTCGTGCGGCCCAGCCCGGCTTTAGTCTTTTGTCCGAGACTCTTAACATCCGTGTCTTCTCTCTCCCTCAGCTGACCTGAGCGTCGGCCCCTCCTGGAGGACAGGTCCCGGCACTCCCATGTTCTGTCAAGCGTCAGCCTGAGGCTGTGCTCACTAAATATAATGACTATTTAAATTTTTTTTTAAATAAAGATTTCCTCAAAATATATACAGGTAAACTGAAGTCATTTGAATGCCTTGGTGCTCTAAGTCCATTGCATTTCCAGCTCTGCCTTCGTTACCTTACAAGCCTATAGCATTAAATGTAGGTCAGTGATGTCTTGTATGGGAGGAAGTTAGTATATTTATTTATTTGTCTGTGTAGTAAATATTAATACAGCACAAGCTGTTGCTCGGGGGCTTTGTGATTACAGGAGTGGGACAAAGTCGATGTTCCCTTAGACCTGGTGGGAAAAGCAGGCATCAGGAGAGCCAAGAGGGGGCGGTGTGCAGGGAGATGTGGTGGGAGCGAGGCCGTGAGCGTCCAGGGTGAGGCGGAGGGGTGCTGTCTACTCTCTGGTGACCCTCTGGTAGCACGGGGGTACGTGGGTGGACTCTGGCGTCCTGTGGCTACCCCAGCCTCCACGCCTTCCCCGGTGTGCAGTGCGGGGGCTTGCTTTCAGCGTAGGCATGACTGGGGCACTGCGCCAGCCTCTTGCTGGCCGTTGCACGTGGCTGGCCTGTGTTTGAGGTTGCCTGGGGCTGAAAGTGGCTCCCCAAGATGATACCTGTGCATTTTGAACTGAGATTTTTTTTTTTCTTTCAGTACTGGAGATCCAACCCAGGGCCTACATCTCTAGCCCATTTTTTAGTTTTGATTTTTGAGACAGGGTCTCGCTAAGTATCTGAGTTGCCCAGGCTGGGCCTTATTTTGCAGTCCCCAGGTGCTGGAATCACATACTGCAGCGCCAGGCCTGCCAGGAGGTCATTGTACAAACAGAGCTGAGCCGATCCACGGAGTCTGGTCTGATTTATGCTGTGTTGTGTGACAGATACAAATACACCTCTTACCTGATTTCATTAAGGGCTCTTTTGCTTATCTTTAACAGGAATCACCAGATTTGACCTGCTTGGAGACTTTGGAAGGTTTAATTGGCTGGGGAACTTCTATATCGTTTTGTCCTACAACTTACTCTTTGCCTTCGTGACAACCTTGTGTCTGGTCAGGAAATTCACCTCGGCCGTCCGGGAAGAGCTGTTCAAGGCCCTAGGTAATCCCAAGATTTTTCGGGCATTTCTCTGTTTCTGTGAATTAACAGTTTTGAGTTGACTTTTAAGTTTGTTATGAGCCTTTAGTCTGTGTACAACCTTAGAAGCCAAAGCCTCCCCACCCACCATGTACCACTCGTGACTTGTGCAGTGTCCTCGCTGAGCTCAGCCGCTCTCCCTGTGAGCCCGGGCAGTGCACCCACTTGCTGAACTGTGCTGAGAAGCGGCAGGTCTCTCCTAAGGGCCTTGGCCTAGGCCGGCCCTGCCTCAGAACTCAGCAACCCAGCAGGCCCGCATTCCTGTGACCCCAGTGATGAGGTCCCACTCTGCGCAAGGCCTGTGTTGCATTAATGATGCTTGGTACGGTCAGGGATGATTGAAACACAGTGAATATTTACATTACAAACATAGCTGGGCCCAGTGGCACAGGTCAAGAACGACTCTAGTAGAAGACATGATGCCTTCAGCCCCCTTCGGAGTCACCTTCCCGCCCCCACCGCCGCTTCCAGGACCTGCACCCCGTTGTTCTGCCTTCCTGAGCAGCTCTCGAGTCCTTTCCTGCAGCGAGCACTTGCCGCCCGGAGCACCTCGCCTAGGAGGCAGCCTCCTGAGCACAGGACAGGCCCCTCGCCCTGCCCTGCTGACTCTGCCTCTTCCCCAGAGTCCCGGCAGCAGTGAAAGGGACACAGATCGGGACAGAGGCAGCTGCAGGCCCGGCTGAGGGTATGCAGGGCAGGGACGCCCAGAGCTGCCTCAGGATGCGGCAGGAACAGTGGGATCAGCGTGTTCAGAATGAGGGGGAGACCTTGAGGGGAATCCATGGCAGTATATCTCTGAATGAAATTATTTCTTTTTAAACTTTCATGATATGTGTGTGTGTGTGTGTGTGTGTGTGTGTGTGTGTGTAAAATCACATTGCATATCAATTAAAGCTTACACCCCCGTCCCAGTCTCCTCCCCTCCCTGTACCAGGGATTGAACCCACAGTCTTCACTCTGAACTATGTTCCCAGGCTCTTTTTCTTACATTTTTAATTTTTAAATTTTTTTTTCAATTTTGTAACAGGCTTAGTTGCCCAGACTGGACTTGAATTTTCCGTCCTCTTGGCTCACTCTCCTAGAGTGCTGAGATTGTAGGCCTGTACCACGGGGCCTGGCTTAGTTAAAGCTTCTTTTGAGGCTCATATTTTCTAGGTTTCAGGGGACCCATGATTCTTCGGAGTAGGCTGCATAATCCAGGACAAAAGTGTAACATACTTGGCTCTTCCTTGCCATGTACCCCACGAGTACCTCACATGCCTTTGAATGTACTAAAAACTGTTATAGCTGTGAGTGTATTTCTTACGCTCATCTGCACAGCAAAGCTAAACGTTCAGGTTTCATACTTTGGAGCTACCAGGCCGGTGTATGCGGCGCTGGGTTGGAGTAGATAATGACAGAGGAAGCGGGAAGCAGTGTCTTACTGGTAGCAAGTCTCGGCAGAGCTCGCTCACCTGAGTCGCCACCACTCAAGGGCTTGTATTCCTGGTTCCATGCTGGTTTTTGCTTTGCAAAAGGCAACATATTGATTTGTTCATTAAGGTCTGATTTCCAGATAACCTAGACCACATGAGCAGAGAGAAAGTGTCTCCCACTAGCAGCCCTCTCAGCCTGGCTTGAAAGCGTGACCTTCAGTAGGAAGATGCCCTGGGAGAGGGCTGGCAAAATAAAGCAGTGTTGGGGAGAGAGAATTACATCGCATTGAAACCAGAGCGTCAGAGAATTCCATCAATTGTCATGCCAAAGCAGAGATTGCAGCGAGGAGCTGGGGCTCAGACATCCCCTTGGTTGAATGTCTGGAGTGAAGCTTCCCGGCCTGTTGTGCTGTCCACCAGCGTAACCTGCCTGTGACTTCAGATGAGGGCTGCTTGCTGCCCACGGGCCGACGCCACACCTGCATGTGCACTGTGGGGTGCCAAGCACACCAAGCTGTGGAGGGTGAACAGAATGGGCTGCAGCTAGGCCTGAGGACTTCTGCCAGCTCTCTGACTGTGAAAAGCCGTGCCGTTATCAGGAGTCATGTGACGCCATCTCACAGAGATTTACTTGTCCTTGTACATCTTTCCCCTTGTGCTTTGGGTGCTTTTGGGGCAGCAGAGGCGCAGACAGAGCCCCTCTTCCCCGGCGGGCGCGGGGGGTGGGGGGTGGGGGTGGGGGGGGGTGAGTGACCTGAGAGCCGGAGCTTGACCTCGCTGGGGTCCGGTCGGAATTCGATTCTGAAATTTAACTCCCTCCCTCCCTGCTTCCCTCCCTCCCTTCTTCTCCTTGCCTCCCTCCCCGGTGCTGTTTGATAATAGTGGCGTCTCTCTCCGAGAGTGCCTGCACACTGTAGCCATGGTGACGGTGGTGGAAGGGGACACAGCAGTGTTTTCAGAGCGCGCTGCCAGTGCCGCACCGGGTTTCAGAGTGAACTGGCTGCCTCTCCTTCCTCCCCGTGGCTCCACGTTGTGCTTCCCGCGTAGCTCCAGCCCTCTTTGCTGGCACCCTTTCTCACAAGCCGCGTAGAAAGCGCTTTCCCACCTCCTCACAGCTTAGGCTCCTCTGGCGCCGGTTCTTGAGGCCAGAATTGGTTTTCCTGTTTTGGATTTTTCCCCCTTCCAGAACACCATCAGAAAGCCCACTTGCACTTTTTCCTCCATGAAGATATGCAGGTGTTAGAAAGTGTGATGTCTGGCGTGTTGTTATTGGTTAAGGACTGATATAGGGTGACTCGGTGGCACAGGCCTGTAGTATCAGCACCCTTAGAGGCTGAGGCAAGAGGATTATAAGTTCAAGCCCAGACTGGGCAACTTAAGAGACTTAGTGAGACCCTGTCTCAAAAAGCAAAACAAACAAAAAAGTGCTTGAGGATGTAGCCCAATGTGAAGAACATGGGCGTGGTCCCTAGGACCACAAAAAAGTGACATAAAGCTGCCTGACAAATCCCATTTAGGGTTAGAGTGTTAGGAGGAGAAAAGTCTTTTCCAGCTGAGGTGACAGAAGGCCCAAGCTTCGCGGCCAGGGCGTCACGTCCTCAGCTGCTGCCTGCGGCTGTGCTGCTTGGTGCCCCTGTGTGCCCCGTGACTCTCCTGGGGAGGGCCCTGGGCGTCAGCGCCACCGCCCTCCTCTGCTGCCTGAGGTCACCTCACTGGGCCTGGTGCCTGGCAGGCCCATCATGGGTGGAGGGGCTCTGTGAGTGCCGCGGGAAAGGGCGGCGCTGAGTTCTTATTCTGTAAAGTGCCTTTGAGTGGCCGAGTGTTTTCATGTTGTTCATTCTCCTGCCATTTCTCTCTTCTTTGGTAGTTTCTCTTTTTGTTTTTCTTCTTGGTTACATGCTAGATGTTTTGGGGGTACCCTTGCCTACGTTTTCCTCCTTGTACATATGTGCGGGTGTATTTAAAACAAAACTGGGAACGTGTCTTCTGAAGCGAGGCTCCCTGGAAAGGGATGAACTTGCCAGGGGAAAAGGGAAGGACAGGGCTGGGCTGTGGTTCCGTGGTTAGAGCACAGCATGCCCCAAGTCCTGGGTTCAACTCCCCAGCACCACATAAACATCAGCCCCGTGTGGTAGTGTGTGCCTGTAATCTGAGCATCTGGGAGGCTGAGACGGGGATTGCCATAAGTTCAGGGCCAGCCTGGGCTACATAAAGAGTTCAGGATCAGCCTGTGGACTATAGAGCAAGATCCTGGGTAGGGGGGATGGTGGAGAAGGGGCAGATTGTGCACAGTAAGGACTGTTGCTTCAGAGCCCCGTTTGGCCAGTGGGTGCTGCGGCCGTGAGTGGCGCTGTAGCATCCGTCCCCTGAACAGACCCATGCGCACGTCCCGAGGTTGCTTGAGGCCGGCTGGCCATGAGGGACCATCAGGACGTCAGCCAGCCACCTCGTTCCACTGTCCACTAGGCCACCCCCAGGGAAGCTGCTGACGGGGAGAAGTCTCCCATGCCTGGAGGGCATCTGGCCAGCGTGGCCAGCTTCCCCCTCGGGCGTCTCTGTCCCTGCTGGTTTCCAGCCTGTACGCCTCGCCCTCCTGCCCCCGTGCCCTGCCCTTTGCCCACAGCTCAGCACTGTGCTGCTTCTCACCACTTCCTTCCCTTCCCTGCAGGGCTTCACAGACTCCACCTACCAAATGCCTCCCGGGATTCAGAGTCACCCCAGCCTTCTGCAAATGGGCATCAGAAAGCGCTGTGAGGCTCCCGCCTGCAAGCACGGGCCCAGGAGCACCGCACCTGCGACATTCCTCCGACACAGTGGCCTCGGCGCATGTTAGGCCTGGGCCTCTCTGTGTCGTTTCTCACTGTCTACTAAGAACTTGGCTACTGCTGATGTTATTTTTCAATTTAGCCTCTGACCCTGGATTCTCATACCTGAGGGCAGCCCCCTCCTGCTGACACGGCGCGCTCATCAGTGAATGGGCACTCAGGTAGAGAACTTTCCCCCTGGTGTGACGTGTCAGGAAAGGCCAACGTGGAGGCTTTTCAGAGATGCACTGCCTGTCTGCAAGCCCTGTTGTGTGTGCGACCCAGCACGTGGGCGCCCACTGGGAAGGCAGCCTTGGTGCTGGGAGAAGTTTTCGAAATTGTGGAAACGGCCTGTGGAAATGATTACCACAGTGGGTGCACTGGACCTTCAATAATTGCAATTTATATATTTTATTTCCTTTTTTAAAAAAGCATAGTTTCTGATTTGGTTAGAGAATATTTACAAGATCTTGAGCCAAGGTTATCTTCAGACCTGAGCCTCAGTGGGACGTGCCTCGTGGCTGCGAGGTGTGTGGGGCTGGGCAGTGCTTGGTGGTGTGGGGCGCTGGGACATGTGACCGGTGTTACCTCTCCCATCAGAGTGGCTGGTGTTGGGGACGCTCCTCACGTAGACCTTGCCTCCTTATAGGCTATACGTACGCTTACTTTTTTAAAGCATTTTTTTCAAAGATCACTTATTCTCCTTGCTTTTCTGACACTTAGGAAAGCCGTGAATGCTGAGTGTTGGAACCCCCCCCTTGCTCCCGTTGTCAGCTTCAGCCTCTGACACACGGAAGCTGCCACATAACCACCTGGGAACCCCGCCAGCCGCGTAAGACGACCTGAGAGTCGTCAGCTGGGGCACTGGATGCAGCCATCGGGCAGCTTCCTGATCCAAAGCCCGCGGGTTAGCCCCACTGGCGTACACGCTGTGGTACTGCCTGTTAGGACCTGGTGCTGAGCATTCTGCATGACAGATACTGCTGCTGTGTGCGCAGTTCACAGTCAGAGACCCACGACCTCTGTTCATGTGCACCGCGTGTATGGCACGTGCTGTGTTCACAAGCTGTGTTCACGTGCACGATGTGTACGACACAGGCTGTGTCCATGAGCTCTGTTCACATGTGCTGTGCGTATGGCATGTGCTATATCCACAAGATCTATTCATGTGCACTGCGTATACAACACGTGCTGTGTTCAGACAAAAGTAAAACATTCTTCTCATATCATTTAATTAAAAGGGTTTTTTGGGGCGGGGAAGAAATTTATGAAAAACAGGCTATATCTGACATCAGAATTTCCACTTAGAACCAAAATAATAATAAGACCTGTGTATAAGCTCCGTCAGTATATTTCCTTCTGGGCTCTCATCTTTTTAAATTGCAGCTTAGCGTGACGCAGGAGTGTTCCTTAGGTGGCTCGGAGCAGCGCTCCTTGCTGGCCCTCAGTCTAGCGCCGGTGGGCTTCTCAGCGTGAGACGAAGCTCGGAGAGGAACGACTGGAGCGCCGCTGCTGTGCCCGCCCCTGTAGGGCTGACGCAGACTTTGATTTTTACTGAAACATGGAGTCCGTAGTTGGGCCAGACCAAGTTGGGAGCGCAGAAACCCACGCAGGCCACTGGAACAGCCTCACGGTGCGTCCAGCGGGGAAGCTCCCAGGGATTTGTAAGGTGGCTGAATGTTTTTTAGTAAAATATTAAAACTGTTCAATGTCTGTCCCAAATCTTTGTTCACCTGAAAGTTTGTTTTCCTCTGAGGACATGAGGCTGGGTTCGGATCTGTGAGCTTAGTGAAATGAAAATGTTAGGACGCAATTTGTGATCCTTGTGGGTGCTGAGGCCGCTAGGCTGGTGTGGACGGATCGCCTCCCCAGGGCCTCGGGCACCCTGCTGGCAGAGTTCACCGTGTGGCCACAGCCATCTGCAGGAGCACAGCCCTTCGAGGAGAACCCCGAGATCACAGCCCCCGAGCGTCCTCAGGTTCCGCTCCCAGGGCAGGGGCCCTAGGGCCTGTGTGCCGCAGGAGGCAGGTTTGTACGAATCACAGCGGCGGATGGCTGATGGGGGCGGGAGGCCACCCATTCGGAGCCCTGGGGAGGACCACTGCCCTTTGGGACCTGGCTTTTACTGCGGATGTCCTGGATCAGAGGGAGCGGGAGGCAGGTCATGGAAAGCTGAGTGTGAATACTCGCGCGCTTTCTGTCCTGCCTGCGTGGGGTGCACCAGGGCCGGTGCCAACCCTTGTTCCCTCAGCTTTACTTTCCACTTTGAAAGGGCATCAGGGCTGCAGTTAGTGTTTCCTGAGGGGGCTAACAAGTTTCTTATCATTCCCTGTTCAGTGATACTCAAATTCTTTTACAGTTACAGATTTTGTAGGTGATAATATTTGTATCCATTTTTACCAGATTTCTAGGATGTTACTTCGGCTCAGTTTTCATGTAGCTTTCTGTGCTTCTGTGTAGCCAGGGAACTGCCGAGACCTTACGTGCGGCCGTGCCCCTTGCACCGCGAGTTGCTGCGGTTGCGGGGCCAGGGGCTGGTCTGCAGATGAGGCAGGACCTGTCCCCAGGCTGCCGCCTCTCCACCTCACGGTCCTCATGAGGCCTTCGACGCGGTTTCCTGTCTTTCCCAGGCCCCTCTGCAATCAGCTGTGCTCAGAATATGGTGCCTGGTGCTTGCAGGCAAAATCAGTACAAGATTTTTTTTTTTTAAGTGAACATAGATGCAGTTACAGCTTTTTAAACTTTAAAATCTGGTATGCTACGTATCAGAAATAATGTTTGGACACGTGTTTAACGACTGTTTGGTTTACAGGTGGTCTTTTTCGTACCATATACTTTCAGTGTGACTTAAATGTCTTAGAAATCAAAGTTTTAGAAAAAGTAACTTCATATTTGCCTTACAGTTACTTACAGATATGCTTTTAGTTTTAAATACAAACATGGCCAGTGGCCTCGGAATGTAGCTCAGTGGTAGATCACCTGCCTGGCATGTGTGAGGCCCTGGATTCAAGTCCCAACACTACAGGAAAAAAAAAAAAAAAACCCATGGCTAACACTTGAGTGTTTATAGGTTACTTGTGTTTCAGTTTTATAGAGGGCAGTAATTCCGGTGAAATGTTCAATAAAGGAAGATGTTGATGTTTCACTGTCTTCCTGCTGTGAAGACATCAGAAGATCAATTTCTTTGTAACCCAAAATGAAGCAACAGTAGTTGGAAAAGCGCAATTTTTTCCTTATTTAATTATTCAAGCTTCTTCGAGTTATTTCTGTAATATCTGCATGGAAGGACTGGGTAGCACCGCCCTGAGTCCTGCCCACCAGCACACACCTGGCTGTCACACAGCACAATGTCTCCTCACTAGTAATTCATTTCTGGCACCCCAGGAGTGCATGTGAACAGACACCGACACGTGGCACGCAGCTGTACCGTGTGGCACGCGTGCTGCCATCTTCTCTGTGCCCACATCTTTGGTGCCTTCGGAACCAAACAGAGGTGCTGAAAGACCAGCCAGGTTTCAGAATCAGATGTCTGTCTGAGTTGGTAGCTGTGGAGGACAGGGAGCCAAGCGGAGGACGTGGGACAGACAGCTGGCCTGACCACGCGGCGTGGTGTGCAGGGGGGAGGAACGGTGGTTTTGGGGAGCCCTTGGTGATCAGGCTCCGCTCAGCTTGCCACACTGGCAGAAGGCTTTGTGCACCGACCTCCGCTCTGGGACTAGTGCCAGATCCGGCGTTCTTGGCCAGGGTGCAGCCCTGCCGCTGCTTCCTTGGCGTGGCCTGTTAGGGTCACGTCCAGCTGTTGTACCTAGGGCTCTGTGCGACCATGGAACTGACCGGGACCTCATGGGGTGCAGTACACTTGTCTGCTTGCCATGGGAGGAGGAAGATGGTGGGTCTTACGTTCACGTAAGCTGCAACACTCTTTGTGCCAGGTCCAGCACTAGTTAGTGCCTGATGCCCTGAGCAGATGGTAAGCGTTCGCTGTTACTTTTCATAATTTACTTAAACGTTCTACATTTTTAAGGACATGTCATGATTAACTGTAGCAGATCCTCCAAAGGACAAAATTGATACAAATATTTACACTGTCACATGGCGGGTCCCCTCCGGAGTCAGAAAGTTGTCTAGTTTTTGCAAGACTCTGAAGGTGTCCTCAGTGTTCCTGTGGAAATGTTTCATGTGTTGCAATTTCCTAAAATTGTAGTTTCTTAAAATTACAGGGATGATTTTGATCTTGGATGGGCTGAAAGCTTGGAACAAGCCAGAAGCAACCTGGAGTCTCAGTTTCTCATCGTCCTCGCGTCTCACTTGGTTAGGGCTGGAGTCCAGAAGTGTCAGCTGCTCGCTCCCCCAGGGGTCCTGTCCTTGAGCTGCTGGCCAGGCCCCGTCCTCTCAAGGTGGTGGGTGACATCTCCCTTCCCTCATCTCATTACATTCTCGAGTCTCGCGTCGCGATGTGTGTGCTGCTGCTGTGGCACGTGGTGGTGGAGGCAGGGCCCATCTCTACGGGATGACGTTCCCTCTGTGTGTGATGTGTCCCAGGAGTGGGCTCGTTCTGCCTGGGCCGGCTGCCACCCTCCTGTGTGTGTGCATGTGCCTTCCCCATGTCTGTCAGCGCCTGCTGTGTCCAGCCTGTGTCAGTTCTTAACTACAGTAAAACAGGCGCGTGTTGCCACCTGCATCGGCTGGGAACACGCTGCTGTCGTGTAGAGCTCCCACAAGTGGGAGTCTGGGCGGAGCTTTTCTGAGGCGCGCCCCTTCCCGGGGGGGTGGAGCTGCACAGGACCTCCTACTGGTGCCACCTGCCGTGCTTTCCTTTGTATCTTTAATGCCTTGTGATGGGGGCATTTTTATTTCAGCAGCTGTTGGCTTTCTTGCTCTTGATTATCATTAAACATATTTAGCCCACTTTTCTTTTGGTATTTCATAATCTCATTTTATCAGAAAATTGTGTTATGGATAGCAGTGGTCTCTGGTGTATTGCAGGTTTTTTTCTGGTCGGTTATTCAGTTTTTCTTTGTAACTTCTTCACAGGGTTTTTTTTTTTTTCCAAATGGAAACTTTCAATTTTGAAATTTGCATTTCCCATATATTTCTTGGTGTCATTGGCTTTCCCTACCCCAAGATTAAAGTTACCAATTTTTGCTCCTACTTTAAAATTCACATATATTTAAACCATAAAATTTACTCTAAAAAAAGCGTATAATTCATTGCATTAAACATGTCTGCAGGTTGGCAGCCATGACACTATCTAATCCCAGATTGCTCTCCTCACCAGATTACTTTGCTAGGCTGTCTCCCACGAAGCATCACTGCCCTGCCTGGCTGGTGTCCTGGGAAGGTGTGGCCGTGGTGGTGTGGATGCATCCTGGCTTGCCACCTCCCCCAGTACCGCGGGCTGGAGAGGTGCTAACTCAGCTGTGTTGTGCCTGTGGGAGCAGCTCCCATCCCTGCTCCCTGGTGGCTCTAGGAGGCCCTGGACTCAAAGGGCCAAGTGACCCAGAGGGCATTTCCTGTCTCACCCAGCCTCGGCTTCTTCATGAGAACTGGCCACTGGTCAGAACCAGGTGGGCTTCACGCCTCCCTTGGGCCAGCCGCTGCCTGAGGCACGGTCTTGTCACCACAAGGGGGTGGGGGGCAGGGCACGGGCACCATGCCTGCCCACAGCTCAAGACCAGCCCTGCAGAGGAGGTGCTGCCCGTGGTGTGCCGAGCACCTGGGGAGCAGGGGAACCGGAGCGACTGAAGCTCACCCTCATTTACATTTTCCTTGTGGTCCTTGATGGTCCTTTTTTCCATGATCAATTTTTATAAATGTTCCCTGGGTCCTTAAAATGAAGCTGTGATCTCCTACTTTGTAGCTGTTTTTTAAATAGTGCTTGCAAGTTTCACTTTCTCCATCTGTTAATGGCTTGGTAAGAATCCTGAATTATTCTGCAGATGTCTCTTACCAATCACCTTTTTGATTCAAAGCTGACGAGCTATTTGGCCCATCAGGACTCACGACGACCCCCTCCACTGCAGACTGCAGCCCTGACTGCTGCCAGGGGCCTCCAGCCTGCCACCTCTCGTGCACCATCCCTGGCCTCAGTGACAGCCCTGGCAGCACCTCCCGCCTTCCCCGCCAGGCTCCTCGGCAGTAAAGCCTGCAAGCCTACTGAGGAGGGGGTAAGAAGGCAGAGGGGACAGGGTCTCACCTGCCACCTCCAGGTGGCTGTGGGACAGGAAGGGGTTGCCTCCCCAAGGCCCTGCCCTTCCTGCCCAGGAGGTGAGGGAGGGTGGTGTGCCCTGCTCTCCAAGCCTCGCCCATCCCCACCCTCCCTGTCTGTGGCCCAATTCCCACACGCGCCTGGGTCAGCTGCACTCTGACATATCTGAGGCCTTGTGCTTTCCACACCCCCACCTGAGGAAACATCAGGGGTCGGGGGAGCAGGCGCCGCTGAAGCAAGTGGTAGGCCGTGAGGTGGCTGCTTTTTCATAAGGAAACTACCTGGTTGTCACTCACTGTCACCAGCTGTCAATACTTAACGGACTTTGACTGCCCTCCCACTGGATGAAGTTTTGGGGCCAGCGCCACACTGCCCCCCCAGCCTTCCTAAGCATGTGCCACCCACAGCGAGCCACTAATCATTCTGTCAGTACGTCACCTAGACTCAGCTGGGTGCCGAGAACAGAAGCCGACTCCACCACCTGCGCAGAGAGGCGAGCCTGGAAGGATGAGGTGGCCCGGGATGCCACTGCTGGGCCCGTGCAGGGAGAGCAGATCCCCGGCTGCTTCCCAGTCACCTGACAACGCAGCTCCCCCTGCCAGGTTCTCGGGCTGTTCACATTAGCCTCCGGATGCTGTAGCGGTGCGCGTGCCTCCTGGCACTCGTATGGCCGGGCCCAGTGTCACTGGCCTACAGCGTCAACACTCGGAGACCAAGGAAGGAAGATTGCCCAGCCTGAGCCCACCTGGGCAACACTGTGACTCAGAGAGCTCTGGTCTCCGAATAAAACCTGAAGATGGGCTGGAGGTTGTAGCTCAGTTGAAAGCCCTGGGGTAAGTTTCCAGTACCACAAAAAGCCCTATGTGTGTGTGTGTGTGTGTGTGTGTGTGTGTGTGTGTGTGTGTGTACACATATGTATATGGAGGGAAAACATTACTTCCATACCAGACCCTTTAAAAGGCTGACGTGAAAGTGAACAGACCCAGGGACTCACTGGAGCACTTGTCCAGGCAGCCATGGCACCCTGGCGTGGGCGCCCATTCCCCTGGACCCCGGCTGTCGGCTGCCTCAGCTGGGTGCTCCTCACACCTGCTGCCACCGGGCAGACAGGCTGCAGTGCAGCTGGCAAGGGATAGGGCTACAAGGCACCAGGAGCCAAGGGCCTGGAGGGCGGACTCCAGCCTCCTCCACGTGCCTAAGGGTGGAGGGATTCAGGGCTCCTGCTGCCCCGGCTGATGGTGTGCCTGGAGCTGGTTCCTGTGGGTAAGCCACCCCACTACAGTGGCTTCTGGTGGATTCTGCCGGTGTCCTTGTGCTCATCCCCCCGCTACATGGGTCATGACTATGTGCGTCATGTTTACATCGCACTGGGTGGAAGCTGTTGTGAGCGGCCCGGAGAGGACTGCAGGCTTACGGAGCATGCACAGACAACGCGGCACTTTCTGCCTCGGACCCGACCACCCGAGACGGGCCCGGAAACTGCGCAACAGGTCCCAGGGGATGGCTGAGGGGCAGGGACTTCTCTGCACAGGACACACAGGTGACCGAGGCTACCACTTCATTAAGGCCTGACTTGCCATGCTGTGCTGCTGACGACGGATAAATATTTTACTGTTATTTTCTGGATTTACACTACCGCACTGGGAACCCGTGGCACAGAAATGAAGGGATGAGGCAAAGTGTGCGTGAGCCAGGCAGAAGGTGCACGACTCCCGCCACTGGCCAGCGGGAAGGGCCTGGGCCGCGGTGGAGTCCCGTTTCCTGGCTTGGTGGCCACACACGAGCCACATTTTAAGTAACGCCATTTCTCATTTTAAGCTATTACACTCAATCTGAAACATTTTTTTAATAGACTGTAGATTAAAGACTCAAAATAGGTGAGTTGTTGTCTGCTGTTGAAGTACAATAAGTGCCCAAAGACATGTTGCTGGAAAACAGGCCACACTGGGACTTAACCCAAGACCTCCAGCACATCCACAGTTCAGGGCAGATTTTCCCTCAGAATTACGCCCCTTCCCATGTCTGAATTCAGCGTTCCAGGACTCTCTTTCGGTAGCGGGAGCGGCAGAGAGGACAAGCGTGCGGGAGAGAGCCGTCTCCCAGGGAGAACTCCTCCAAGGCTAGAAGGCAGGCGTGGTGGAACAGGTGTGCACAGGACAGAAGGACCGTGGTCCGGTGCCACTGGCTGTCCCCAGGCATCCCGAGTGGGGTCAGGCAAATGGAGCACTCGGAGACCTCGCGGTGAGCAGCCTGCAACACGTGGCACACGGGCTGGGCTGGGAGGAGGTGCGCTCCTCCCCACCACGGGGTGCTCAGCTGAGAGCGAGGGCAGTGGGAAGCGGCCGGCTGCTCGGCGAGCCCAGCTTGCTCTACGGTGTGCCACGCACGGGGGATTTGAATACAGGCCAAAGGTTTACGCTTTAGAAAATAATGACAGTACAAGGCACGCTGCTGCTCCTCTCCCTCACAACAGCCCCTCCTTTCCGCACACGCCTCCCATCGTCTTCCCAGGCCCCGCCATCGCTCCTGCGGGTCACCCGTTGCGATCTTGTGGCGGCTCCACGTCCTGCACTGACTCAAGACGTGGACCTTTCACGGTCATTTTGACTTTGGGGAAGAGGCAGAAGTCTTAAGGAGCCAGACTCAGTGGCTAGGGTGGCCAAGGCACACCTGCACGTTTTTCCGAGCCTCCCCGCCCACCGGATGGCACTCAGCAGCAATCCCTGCCGTTCTGACCACACCTGGTAAAGACACTTGGGAAAGGGCACCAGAGCCACTTCAGAACGTGGCAGGGCTGTGGGCTGGGAGAGCCTGAAGCAACGATGCGGTGTTCTGAAGGGGATTCACAGCAGTAGGTCTCTCACTGTGATATTTTAAAAAACATCTAAACACAACTCTTCGCCGTAGTTTGTAATCACATCTTGTGTATATGGCAGTTACTTTTGTGAAACATGGAGAGGGACAGTACCCTACCTGTGATAAGCAATTTTAAAACTACTTCCTAAAGTATTCAGTATTAATAGATAAGAACAGACATAAGTAGAGATTGTCAGAATTCTTGGCTACATGACTGCCAAGTTTCCATTTTAGTTTCTCCTAATCAAGTGTCTCCATAAAGTTTCCCTCGTCTTGGCTTCCCCAAGGCGACCTGGTCCAGTCCTTCCTCCCGCCTGCTGCAGATGCAGAGAGTGAGGCTGGAGTCCCAGGGAACTGTGGGGCAGGCACTGAGCGTGGCCTTTCCCTCCCTGTGTTCTCACTGTTCACCAGACACACCCTGCCACCAGAACTGCTCTGTAGCACAGTGAGGGGCCTGCGCAGTGGTGGCCTGTCTTACAGGACCGCCACGCAGGGGCCGCGCATGCAGGCCCTAGCCTCCTTCCCACCCGCCCAGCCCAGTGCCTCTGGTCACTCCCGACGGAGCAGGCAGCCAGGCCCAGCCTACCTGAGCCTGGATTCTCTCCCAGTCCTGATCTGTGAGCTCATGGCCATGCTGGCCATCCAGCTGCTGAAGGATGCTGCGGTTCACGGCCAAGCAGTGGTCGATTTCTGAGAAGAACTCCTCGATGTTGGTGTCGTATGAGCACAGAATGCGGTGGCTGATTTCTGTGAACTGGGAGGCACAGGGGGCGGGACTCAGGTGCCAGGCCTGGGGCCTGCAGGCGGGAGGGGCCCATTTCTCTTGCTTTACTCAGGTCTCTGCTTTTCAACATATTCGGAGGCACAGACATGGCTGTTTACTTAGGACTTACAAATTCAAATACGTAAGATGACCAGGAATGGTCTGCTGGAGCTCAGAAAGGCCCCCGGGGTATGCATGGGGCCTTGCCACACACCCGTGCCCGGAGGCAGGCGAGCCCTTTCCTGAGGTATGGTGGGTGACAGGCTAGGTTTCCTGCCCTCCATGTGCTGCAGTGGGCCCACTGTCCAGCTTCTGTGGGAGCCCATGCCTTGACTGTCCCCTGACCTCAGGCGGCCCTCTTCCTTCACCCAGGTCCCTTCTTTAGGCCTGTCCTGGGCCTGCTCCTTTGCGCCACAGGGAGCGCTTCTGAGCACGGCCTGTCCCCTCCCTGTCCCACGGGAGTGGCGGAGGCAGCATGCAGGCGCGGCTCACCCTGTGCCATGGCAGCCCAAGCCTCTACCCAGGTCTCAGAAAGGGCAGACGTTCTGCCAAATGCAAACGCTCCCTGCCACCTGGGCAGGCAGTCCAGGCGGACTTCCGTAGTGTTGCTACAGTAACTGTACCTATCCGTACAGCTCAGCCTGCCCAACAGAGTAATGCCGCCTTCCCTTATGGCTCATATTTTCTTCCTAAATTTAAATTAAAAAGCATTTTTAAATAAGAAAAGTAATGCCCTGTGTAACACTGGTGAAAACCTAATAAAAATACATCTCAGTCCAAACTAGATGATTTTAACTGTATCATGTAAGGCATTGCATGCTGAAAAACCTGTGTGTTCCACGGGGCGGGTTCTGTCCCAGCATGGCAGGATGCCAGCACTGAGGACAGATGCATTCTGCCATCATGGGGCCTGTTACCTGCAGGCTTCCGGGAGAGGGTGGGGGGAGGGAAAGGGGGTGGGGACAGTGTGCAGTTTTCACCCAAGCCAGGTTGCAGCCCGGCTTACTGTGCCATCTGTCATCTGTGTGCCTTCTCAACACTCCACCGCCTAGTCTGCTTGATCAGGAATTTCCCCTGGCCTCGTGCCATCCATGGACCACCAGCCTTCCCTCCCACCACTCCAGATGCCTCGTACGGCCTGGCCAGCTCCCTCACCCGGCTCTCGGAATGCCGGCTCGGGTTGAGTTTCTGTTGCTCATTGTGCACTGGGGCTGGTGGCCATACTCTGTCATACCTCTGTCCCAAGCTTTCCCGTGTGCTCCTGGCCCCTTGCCCTGCTGCCTGGCGTTATCTTCTCTGTGTGTATTTCTTATCTGCTCAAATGAGGCCTTAGATTCAAGGAAGCACCTGGGTCCCCTTTGTAGGTTCTTAGCAGTCAATAAAAATTTTGACGAGGTTTGCAGTAGATTAGAAATAAGGACAAATACACCCCTCAATGCACGTATTTGAAAGGAGTGCAGCAGAAATTCCTTCACGGGGGGGAGAGAGAGAAAGGGCAATGCTGTCTGCAGTCATTCTGAAGTTACTTCCAGTGTCAAGATCTGGTAAAAGACCAACATTTAGCTGGTAGTCATGGCACTCATACCAGCTTGTTACTAAATATGCTAACGTCCCCGTGTATTTGTGGTACATTTCTAAAAGCAAACGATAATGATGGCTCTTCCTGCAAAGCCAAATAATTCCAAAGTTAGCAAAGGTAAGTTTTTGAGGGGCTGCGGGTGTTGCCCATTGCAGAGTATGTGCTTAGCATGTTCCATCTCTATTCCCTCTCTGCTCCTGCTGTGGTCAATTCGGAGCAATGTTCCAAGTGTAGCTATTATTAAAATATTCATGAAACATCTCATTCTTTTATGTTCAGGGTCCTTTCAATTTTTCTATGAGTCAGATTAGCTTAGTTAATAAAACAGCAAGAACTATCCAAAAAAAATTGATCACTGAATTCTAGTTTTGGAAAGTCATGGTGAGTACACTGAATTCTGTATTAGCTAAAATACATAAAATGCTCAACTTTTAAAAGAATGTCTATTTTCATTTTACCTCTCCCATACAAGGTATTTGACAAATAAGGTAACTAAGAGTTTGGGTAATTGTTATGTAAAGCAATCACTGGTTATTTACAAGTAACATACTAGCCAAACATTTAAAAAAACGAAAAAAAAAAAAAAACCTAACAAAAGTAGCCAGGTGAACTCCGTCCACCCAGGAGGCCGGGTGAGTGATCCGTCTCCATGTCAGCAAATCGCTTCCTAATGTGTTGACTTACGCCGCCTCCACAGAGCAGTGAAAGACTGGAATTTACGGCGTATCAATGAATCAGCTGATAAGCTTTTACTGGTTTAATATCCTCCCCGTCTTGCTGCCTGGAGCCACTTCAAGTTAGCAACAGAATGTTTGCCATCTCTGTGTGATGAAGGAAGTCAAAGGACTGAGCAAACTTGAGCCCCATTATGCTGCTCGGGGAGATGGAAATGAAGGCTGGAGCCCTGGTGGAGGGTGTGGGAGCGGCCCCAGGTCCCACGCAGCCCCCTCAGACCTAACCTGCCTTTCAACAATTACCGGGACTTTAGCCCGGTGGAGATAACATAATGCATCTGAGAAGTTTTCATTGCAGCAATAAAAGACCATGCCTCAGTTATATGACATATGCTAGCAGAACCTCCAGATAAGGATCAAAGGCAGTCAGCGCCCAGCCACTGCGCTCAGGCAACTTGGGCTGTCTGTCCACAGTGCCGGTGGGAATTGGCCCAGCAGCCTCAGTGGCCTCTGCAGCCTCCTTGATCTGAGTTCTCAGAGCCTGCGCAGTGCGTGCCTCAGACTACTGTCCCGTCCTCCTACACCCTGATGGCTGAATTTCAATTTTCTGACACACATGGGTACAAAACTCACCACCGATCTTTCCACAGACTTACACCACTGTATCGCTCTGCTGTGGTTCAGTGTTGTCAAGAATGTGCCAAGCTGGAACAACCTTAGTGTTCAGGAGCTTCTTATACAAAGAAGGCCCCTGGGTGTTACTATTCAGCCTTCAAGTGACGCCTGAAGACTCAAGACTCAAGCGGAGCCCACGAGCTCTAGGAATGGAGTGGCTTTGCTCATCTCGCCAGGTACTGAAACTGCACGGTCCTGGCTTGTGAGGCATTAAAGGAAACCAGCGCTTCCCGATTCATTGTCTAAATCTACTAAAAGGACGGTCATTGTCCCCTTCCCCTCTACTCCTGGTTCCTTTCTTTCTACGATTAGATGATTAGATGTCTTTTTCCCTGAAGGTAACTCATCTCTGACCTAAGTCAGTGATTCCCAAGTACAGCAAAGAGGTTTTCTCGCGCCTGCCAGCAAAGAAAAGTTAGACCGGACAGGAGCGAAATTGTTATGGACTTTGGCGCCTCTGGTGACAGTGAAGGTCTTTTAGCATGCGAGCAATGGTTTCTTTCCTGGGGTGACAATGGTATTTCCTGTATAAAATGATCCTGAGAGCACATGGCGTTTTGTTGCTTTTTAAAATTTCTTATTCTGGATAATTAAAAAGGTGGCAATGATTGTGGAAACCCAGAATTTCTCGTACAGTTCTGCAGTCCTTGAAGCCTGGGTTGCAAAACGGAGACAGGCCATCTGAGATCCTGGTTTTATTGGATGATAAGGAGGCTGTGGACCCCACATCTGTCTGTCCTTGACTATGCCATGTGGATGTGCCACAGGAGGTGTTTCTGCTAGGCATTTACAATTTCGTTGTTTTTAGATTAAAAATAAGGTGAATCTGCATTAAAATTTCCCAGTGGTGAAAATGGAGACAGAGCTTAGAAAGGGGGCTGGCAGTGGGACCTGTGCTGCTCGAGTTCAGAGAGTGGCTGCCACCACACAGCTACAGAATCTGCCATGCCCCATGGTGCCGGGTACTGTACAGTTTGCTCTGTGACATCTCCAGGTTCTGAAAGTAAAGCATTAAATATGTAACCATGGGTTGGCCTAAGCTTCGACGTGCAGGGAGGGTGTGGGATGGGAGGAAGTGGTGAAGAGGCCTGGGGACTTCTGGGCTGGCAGAAGACCTGGGGCTTCTGGGACGTCGCTACCGTGGTGCTAATCAGGCTGGCTTCTCACGCGGAGAAGCCTGGGTGCAGCCGCTGTTCACGCTGCCTCTACTACTGATTTTTAATGGGTGTTACCACTCAGAAACCGGGACTTAATTCACTGGAAGCTGAACTCAGTATTTTGTTTTGGTAGAACTTTCTGAGGTAGAAAGTAAGGATAAATACAACGACCCAGGACAAGTAGTTATAGTCGGGCATCTTAAAATGTAATTTCTAGATTTTTAAGCCCTCGCATTATCTGAGAGTTATTTATTCATTTCTGTTGCCCATTTTTACATCAGGTCTTTGGATGTGAGGGCTCTGGTTTGTTTTTCAGTTCCTTGTATATTCCAGCTATTAGCCTCCTATCTGAGGTATAGGTAGTGAATTTTTTCCTCATTCTGTTGGTTCTCTCTTCATTTGGTTGGTAATTTCCTTTGCCATGCAGAAACTTTTTAACTTGATATAATCCCACTTATTGATTTTGGGAGCTGTTTCTTTTGCACTGGGTGTCTTACTATAAAAGAAAGTCCTTGCCTACACCTAGATCCTCTGGATTTTTGCCTCATTTATCTTCCAGAAGGTCCAATGTTTCAGTTTTGATATTCAGGTCTCTGATTCACTTTGAGTTTGGTGCACAGTGACAGGTGTGTGCCTAGATTCAGTTTTCTGCATGTGGATGTCCAGTTTTCCCAGCACCACTTGTTGAAGAGGCTGTCCTTTTTCTGGTGTATGCTTTTGGCGCCTTGACCTAAGATCAGGGAGCTGAGGGAACTTGATTTTGTCTCTGCATCCAGTTCTGTTGCACTGGTCTCCTTCTCTGCTTTTGGGCAAGTGCCATACAGTTTCTGTAACTGTTGTTCTATAATATAACTTGATGTCTGGAATCATAATATGCCACCTGCCTTTGTCTTGCTACTCAGGATTGCTTTGGCTGTTCCAGGTCTCCTTTTGTTCCATGTGAATTTAAGGATTGTTTTGTCAAGTTCTGTTTACTTACAGTCCTATGTTAAAAGTATTTATACAGAATTTTAAACGAAAATAGTTCAAACTTTTCTTCAAATATGTTTATTTTTTGTTGAAAGTAGTTAGGATTATGTTTTCATTGCTTCCCAGGATAGTGTGCGCCCCCAACCTAACAGAGGTTAGGTGCCTCGGTGGGTGACGCACACGTTCTGGACTAAGGTGGGGCACAGTAGGGATCACATACACAGCTAAGCTGTTGGGTGCTGAGCTATTCTTATTTGATCTATAACATTTTAACTTAATGATTGCAACTTTAAAAAGCATGAGAAAATTGTTGCAAGCCATAACATTAGTGTATGTATAAATATTCTACTTTTAGTAATAATTATTTACAGACAGTAAAGGTGACCATTTGGTCTTGAGAACAAACTGCCATCTAGAGTCTCCATGGGGTGTTTCCCCCTAGGTAGGCTAACTTCAGGAAGATGGGGAGGGGCATGTGGGTCCTCCCAGTCCCTCCTCAGGCCAAGCCGGGGCTGGCGCTGTCATACTGTGCTCACTGCTCCCTGCCTAACATAGCACAGGTGCCCAGGGCACCCTGGCTCTGACTCTGGTTAAGTTTCACTTGTGCATTTCAAATGCAGGAGGATGGCTGGGAGACAGGTCTGTCACAGAGCTTGCCTAGCTATGTGAGGCCCCGCCTTCAGTCCCTGCCACCACAAAGAAGTGCTGAAATGTACACCTGCCATGGGCAACTGCCCTGCTGCTATGGTGTGAGGTAAGTCCTTTTTCCCTTCCATGTGAAGGGACTAAAATCCCCAATTTAAGAGATTTTTCTCCACTGATCTGAAACACCCCACCATAAGCTAGGAATTCTTCTCACTTGGTAAATGGAACATTTTACTCTTCTGTGCCTGTGACTTCGCCAGAATCTTTCTTGCCATATTTATGCATTTTTGGTATCTACCAAAGCTCCTAAGTCTTTCAAAATAATTCCTGCCTCTTCACAGTCATTAGACAAACTTTAGAATTCGGATGTAAATCTCCCAAAGTGTGGTCGAGCCTGCTCCAGTGGAGTTGGAAATGATTTGCAGCATGTGGGAAGATGGGCCCAAGTCTGCATTTGTACTGGCCATAGTGCCCATTGCTGGATGCAAGCTTCTGCCTTGTTGGAAGCAGCTGATGTCTGCAGGGCAGACACGGCTTTGTGTGGAGGTTGCCTGATGTACTCAGGCTCCACTGCTAACTCTGATAACCACCAGGTAGTTTTTCAATGTGTTGCCCATTCCTTGCTAATTTTGTCTTTAGGCGTTAACTGTTATGAAAAGAACCATTTTTCATTGCGTTTTATATTATTCACTGCATTGCTCTACAGGAGATGATTACTACATGCTTACCTTGAATTTGGTCATCTAATAGTTTAGTTCTGATAATCTTTCAAATGACTATACATTTATAATACGTAGCATTTCATATATGATACATGCAGTGTCTGCACAGCATGTGCTGCTTTCTTGCAGGAGGGTCCAGCCAAGCCAGCCACCATGGTGGCAGTGTGCGAGGGGCAGCCTCGCTTTGCGCTCAGGAGGTTGGCTGGGAGCGGCTGCCTCCCGGGGCAGGAGGACTGTGGACAAGGCTGGATGCAAGGGACACAGAGACTGTGTGTGTGTGTGCAGGAAGGGCAGTCTGGGTCCCGAGAGAACCCGGCAACTCATCATGGTGAACAGAGACTCTCTCCCTCCTGGTGGGTCCCTGAGGCTCAAGGAGGTGCCTGGCAGGGAGACAGGTCAGACCCTGAATGTGGAGGGCTTCCTGTACAGTCCAGAAGGAAAGCGTGTGGCAGCTGACCGGGTAAAGGGTGCCTCCTTAGAAATGGAGTATAGAACAGTGTGACCATGAGGAGTTCTATTTCAGTGACCTCAAGCTGACATCATGTCAGGGTACCACTGTCCTAGTATTAACAACAACAACAACAACAAAAAAAAACGTAATATTGGTACATCTGAAACAATTACCATGACTTTGAGTAGGACAGTGGTATTTATAGTAAGCATGAATCTGACAACGGCTACAGTGTACAAGGCCTTGGCAAACACTGCGGCCAGCCTCAAAATCCCCTCTCCCCCCGAAGCAGAATCCGTTTTATCTGGTTACGACAGAAAGCAGACCTGGAGCCACCATGCTGAAGGAGGCAGGGAAGGCCTGGCCCCACTCTGCCATACCTGCCCTCTTCATACAAGAAAACTGTTAAGCCTCCAGAAAGTACAATAGGAGATACAAAGTGGTGAAAAGCAAGGCAGGCCAGGAAGCTTGCTGCTTCAATGTGGCGATCCCGGGGATGCTCAAGGCATGGTTGCAGCGACAGTCTCCACCACACTCCGGTGGCACCAGGCCCAAGGTGGCACCTGCACAGTAGATGGGCCAGGGGGTGTGAAAACTCTGTCTTATTTTAGTAGTTTTTTAAATTGGAAAATAGTAGTTGATCTAAACTGTTGGCACAAAACGGCCGAGCCAGATTGCTTTGGATTTAATCTATTGTCATTGTATAAACTGAGACTAGACAGCCACTGAGTTGAACAGGACTTTGGCTGCCTTGCCACTTTTTTTTGAAAACCCTAAACATGAAGGAAGTCTCAAAGCCTTAGCGGCCCCCTGGCTCCACAGGCCCAGTGAGGGAATTAATGAACTGTGCTGACCTTTTCTTCGAGGAACTTCTTCCGTAGCCTGGCATCTGTGGGAGGCTTGGTTCTCCTCAGGTTCCTGTACCACTTCCTAACGAGGTGCCCTCTCCAGCAGGCTTGGATTCTGAAACAGATCCATGACAATGCTGCCGCCCTTGCCACGCTTCACCTACCCGTGACTTCAGTGCCCTCTAGTCCTGCGCTGGCCGTGGCCCAGCTGTCCCAGCTGTCCCGGTGGGAGCTTCTCTCTCTGGCACCTACGGCCTGGCAGGTGTGGCCGCCTCACCTTGCTGCACACTTGGCTCTGAACAGACGGGCTCCGTCACGGATCACCCGGGTTTGATACTGGCTCCTTCTGCACAGAGGACAGGTTTTTTTATTTGTGAACCTCTCAAAAGCTTGAAGGCATGCCTGAGGAAAAATATTTCATTAAAAATTTTATGAGTAATTACTTATAAACAACATTTTTACTTCTAATGTAATTACAGTGTTCTTTTCTCTCATAATTATGAGACTTAGTCCAATTTAGATCGTGGAGTAAAGAAGTTTCATCAGATGTTAACACCTTCCTCATGAAACTTGTTCCAGAAATGATTTTTTACAAGAATCTACACGCAAAGACATCAAACCCGTGTGAGGAGGGCGGGCAGAGCGAGCCGCTGTGCACACGGGTGCCTGCAGACCGGCAGGAACGAGGCCACCGCCTGCTTTGATGTGCACTACTAACAACAGTCGCTAGACAAACATCTGGAGCTCTTTGTCACATAAAATTCACGATTTTCAAAACGGGGTAAGTGGTGCTGTAGCCTTAAGCCATGTTTCCAAATATGAATGGTGATTAGGGATGAACCCAGTGGCTCTTTTGGGAGACTCTACCAGGAGGGGGCCCCTGGCAGGGCTGGGTGTGCGGTGTGGGACTTACCCTGTGGAACACGTGGGAACAGGAGAGCAGCACCTGCAGGAGACAGAGGGCCGGTCGGCGGGCACCACGGGCAGAGAGGGAGCACCTCGCCGCCTCCGACATGAAAGTGGCTGTGGGCCGCTTTGATGTTGACACCGTTTTTGTTGAAGTTTAGAACAGTGGAAGCATGTCATCGCAACGGGAAAATACCACCAGCAGCAAGCAGCGCAGAGACACCTAAGGCTCACTGCTGAGCCCCAGGCAACAGGCTACGCGCAGACAACATGCTTCCAGGGGAGGAGAGGAGCCGGGAAACGATCAGCCCGCCTGGGATGGACTTGCGAGAGGAGGCCAGGAAGATTAGTGAGTACGTTTTCCAGGGCTTTTGTTCAACTGTATTATACTTTTCTTAGAACTAGGAAGTGAGCCTGGGCATGCTCTCTTACTGAACCGTACCCCCAGCCCTTCGGGTTTTCTATTTGGAGATTGGGTCTTGCTATGCCACTCAGGTCGGCCTCCAATTGGTGATCCCCCTCGTCGCAACTTCCCGAGGAGGTGGGACTACAGGCCCGTGGCACCACACCTGGCCAATCACAGTTTTTAACTAAGGAAAAAAAATTAACATTTAAGTATCAAAAAATAAATAGATGCAAGAAATCAGCAGAAGAGTGTTAATATCGCTACAAAACCAAATGTAACAGAATTTAACGAGAAACATTAAGGACAGAAGAAATGTGGGGCCGGATGCACCTGGCACCTAGAAGACCCTGAAGCTTTCATTCTTCGTGCGTGTGACCAGGGGGATGTTCACAGGCCCATTTAAAGGCGGGGGAGGCCAGGGAGCCCCTGCAGCCTTACGGACTCTCTTTTGCTGTACACTTACATACCAAGCTACAAATTACCCAAGATGGCAGTTCTGTGGCGCCAGGGCTAAAGTGTTTCCAAAATACCCGACTCTCTCCTGAAAGCCCAGCAGCTGGCAGGGAGAAGGGAGGCGGTGAGCCTACGTGGTCCCCGTGTGTTTGGAGGGGTTAGGACCGTGAACTTCCTTGCTGATGAAGACCCTCTTTAGATGGTGACGTGTGAGCACTTGCACGCCTGGCCGTCAGTCCAGCCGGCTTGGATGCTGCCTGCTGTTTCCTTGTCTGGTCTCTGGAGCTGCGGGTGAGGAGCGCGCACTACACAGCAGGGCCACTGCAAGTGCCCAGGCAATTTGAGAACACACGTGTTCCTAGCTTATGAAGGGGACATGCTAAGCTGGCCCGCAGGTTACACCTCATCTATAAAACAAGCACCATCCTGTCTTAAACAAAGACGAAAACACTGCTTCCACTTATTCACAGTTGTTGCAAGATATTCAGATAGCTTCTATTCCCTTTTATGACTCAATTCAGAAAAAGAAAATCTCCTTAGGTCAGGCTTCCTATCCTGACATCTCCCAGGGGAGGTGAGGTCTCAACTCAGCATAACAAAAGCGCTTTTTCCCTTCCACTACTGGTGACTGGACCGGGGCCTTTGCCCTGAGCTGTAGCTCCAAATCTTTACTTTTTTGAGACAAGATCTCGCAAAGTCACCCAGGCTGGTTCAACTTGCCATCTTCTTGCCTCAGCTTCCCAGAGAGCTGAGATTACATGTCTGTTAAGAAGCTTTCCTTGTTTAGGAAGCTGAGGCAGGGGGATTACTGTGAGTCTGAGGCCAGCATGGGCCACAGTGGGAGCTCAGGGTCAGCCTGGGCTATAGAGTAAGACCTTGTCTCAGAAAACAAAAAACAAACTCCCCCCCCCCCCCCCCCCCCCCGCCAAGTCTCTTCCTTGTCACTGTGTACATGGACTTGGTATCCTTTAGGAAATTAACACACATGCATTTTAACTGGCAGAACAGGTCATGACATGTTTGTGGGCCACCTGGGAGGCAGGAACCAGAAAGGGTCACCCAGCTCACACTCCCCAGACCCTCCGTGCACTCACACCTGGGGCTGCAGCTGGAAGTCCTCCTTGCAGATGGGGCAGGGCAGTGCAGAGTCCCCGTGCAGGACCGACCTCTGCTTCACTCTCTCCCACTCACTGGACGACAGGAGCGATGGGGGAGGCGCCAAGAGGCCCAGCTTCTGGGCTGCAGGTTGGACAGCACAAAACGAGCTAGCACACACATTAGCACGGAGTCTCATCTGTGATTCAGTGCAGCCAAGTACTCAGTGGCACACACACAGCTCATACATCAGCTCGTAACAGAAAAAGCTCTTTTTCTAGAGACATACAGCACTGATAATAACACCTTACATTTTCAACAATGATTTTATTTACAAAGACTCTCCCGTATCTTAATGTTCACAAAAACTATCAGGTAAGCAGGGCTGATGACTTGGTAGAAGAAAAACTGAAAAATACGTATTTTCTTGATGTCCTCATTGTTCCCTTCCCACCTGCAGTGCCCCATTCCCACCTGGCCCCTGGCTTCTGCTACTAGTGAGCTTCACGAGTGCACAGCAACCGTCCACCATCCCTGCGAGGACATCCTCCACTGGCAGCACCACAGCACCTACCACGTGGTTCCTTGTGAGAGATCTGCCCCTGGGGCAAACACTTGAAAATGCAGCTGCAACAGACTTCAGCAAAATGCTCACAGTGACGTAAGTATCAGCTTCTACTACCTCCCCTCAAATCACAACGTAATGGCAAGAGCATAAAAAGCACCACCCACAAGGAAATCTTCAGAGACACAAGGAAATAGTACATCTGCAAAACAAGAACAGGAAGTGGGGACAGAGGAGCATCTGAGTGCAGACAGTACTCTCGGATGCGGAAGATTTCATAGTAGAAATGTCAACTCCACTGGAAGGCTGGGCAAGAAGATTAAGGTAATCTTACAGGAAAATATGTCAGGAGACAGAGCATAAGTGAAGCATCAGCCTGGGTATTCTGACATCTGAAACACAGATGGTTCAGGAAGTAAACAGATCCAGGCACGACACTGCACACTGGTAATCCTAGTATCTGGCAGGCTGAGGCAGGAAGACTAAGGTTGAGCCCTGCTTAGTGACTCAGCAAGCCTCTGTCTCTGAAAGAACTGAGTATGTGGTTCACTGTAAAGGTGCTGGAGTCAATCCCTAGAACTACAAAGAAAGAGACAGGAGAAAAAGTAGAGACAATGGAGAGTACAGTCTTTAAGAAAACAACCCAAAGTCTACATTGCAGCACAGCAGAGACCTAAGAATTTATTTAGCAAACCCCACAGCTGGAGAAAAAATTACCTTCACCGAGTGGTACCCGCTGTATTTATGGAACAGGTAATACTGCAGATGTTGCTTCCCTCAATGTACAAGTCAACACAATTTTTTTTTAAAAAAAAATTGCAGCAAGCAGAATTATACATAGAAGATAAAGCAATTTTGGGGAAAACTGAAAAGGATTTTTTTCAGCTATTAAGACATATTGCAAAACTATATTAGTGAGATGTTGGAAAAGTCATGACTTTTTATGTTTTTCAAAGGTCATTTATATATACAAAGAACAAAGACCAATCAATTATATATTGCCTTGTTTTGTTCTATAAACTTCTGCCATCTTTTGGTGAGCTTCATAGTTCCTCATTCATGGAAGGACCTGTCCTCTTATTGATAATATACAGAACAAAGTGCTGATTTACAGCCTCAGCTGAGTTGATTATACCACGTGAGGAGTTTTGGAGAGAGTGAAACAAGTGTAGTCTGACTGCGCAAGATCAGGTGGGTGTGGTGTGTGCGGCAATGCATCCCCTCTGAGCTCCAATAATTTTTGACAAGTGATCAAACTTGTGTGTGGTTTTCCGCTGTCATAATAGAGCACAACTCCTCAACGATCAATGAGCTCTGGACGTTTCTGGATTATGGATTCATTTAAACTCTCCAACTGCTATCAGTACACATTCAGAGTGACCGTTTGGTTCCTTGGTAGCTCAAAAAACACAATGCCTTTAAAATCTCACAACACTGAGAGCATAACTTCCCTCTGAAGAATGTTTTCGATGACATCTGAGAGGAGTCATCATGTCAGGACCAAAACCTTTTGTGCACCACATTGTACACAGTCCACTTCTCATTCCTAGTTAACAGTCACTACAGATAAGGATTGTTTTCCTCTTAAGGAGCATATCAGAGATGTTTATATGTGCCATCAAATGACTTCTTTGAGTTTGTGAATAACCCAAATATCGAGCTTGCTTACTTATCCCAGCTTCTTCAGGTACAAGTGAATGATGGAAGTTCAGTGCTTCCATAATCTCTTGTGTTATCTTTGTCATCATCAACCTCAGTGACCCTCCCTGACCTAAGACCATCACTGAGATCAAAATGACCAGCACAGAATTTCTTAAGCTATCACCAGCATTGACATTCTTGTAGAGTATTGTCACTGTAAACCCTATGCAACTTTTTCCAAGCTTGACACGTGTTCTTCCCTATACAGAAGTAAAACAAGAACATATGGCAAAAATGCAGTTTAGTTTTCCATCTTTTACTTGTAAAATCTGCAAAACTCAAGCAAATTGCTCCATTTTTTTAGAATGTAGGTAGAACTGTCAGCTGTTGAATGACATAGCAATAACATACATGTGACTAACTCTAGTACTTACAAAAATGAACTAGTGCCATCTGTTGCAAAAACTGCATCATGACTTTTCTCCAAACCCAATGAAACAGAGAGATAATTACATAGAAACAGAAGCCACAAAAAAGAATCTAACCAAATCTTACACAAATCAGTTTTCCCAAAATACAAATAGTGACTGAGATCTAAATGTAAAGGATAAAACAAAGGAAAATGTTTACACTCTCAGAAAGGGAAGGGGTGCGGGAGGAATTTTAAATATTCCAAAACACAACCAATACATTGAAAAACTGAAAGCATATTTAAAATCAACAGAATGACGGTTTCATTCAGTATAAAACAGCAGATAAAGGTAAAAGTCAGTAATGGCCAGACAGTATTCTTCGCAATCACACGAGATCAACAGTAAAAGAATTCCAGGAAGTCAGTATAAGAAGACAGAAACCTGGGAGGAAGGTGACATGACTCATGGTCACAGTTAGTACCTGACATGCACAGGAGGGCTTTTCTTTCCCACAGAGACGCTCCCAATACATGGCTCATTTACTGTCTCCGGACCTTGCTTCTTTTCCAAACTGGGAAGTTCTTCCTGATGTCTAATTTAAATCTTTCCTGATAAACTTTTTAAGATTGACTATGATAAAACTAAAGTACTCTGGGATATCATTCCAAGCTCAACCATGGCCTTGAGCGGTGCCACTTATGACACGGGCATGGCTTCCGCAGACTGAGGGTGAGGCAGCGAAGCGCATGCCGGCCCCTGAGCAGGCACCGAGGAGCCCCTCTGAGGCTCCTGCGTCATCCACGCAGTCCACTCTCCCCTGGGATCCAGTGTCCTGAGCAAACCCATTGTCCATGCCCAACTTCATTTTAAAGATCTTTCCCAAAAATTCCTAACTTTTCAGTTTAAAATAATTTCAGATTAAAAGTTGTAAAACAGTGTAGAGAATTTTCAACTTCAAATGTTAATGTTTTGCATAATTCTAGCACAATGAAAAAGCCATGGAAATTCATGTTGATACAATCCATCAGCTACACGGTTCACCTCATCTGCAGCCTTACTTTCCAGGGATTCAGTTATCCATAACCAACCTGAGTCTGAAACATTAAAACGAAAAACACAGAAATAATTCCTGAGTTTTAAATGCACAGTTCCCTGAGCAGTGTGATGATATCCCAGGCTCCCTCCCACGCAGGCCCGGCCTTGTCCCTCTGTCCACTCCACCCTCAGGTGTATGCTGCCGGCCCAGCGGTCACTCAGGAATCATTTTGGTCACCAAAGTGGCCACACAGCAGTGATCACGCTAATACAGACAGAAAGCTGGTAATGTGGATACACCAGAGAAGACGTGGAATGCTTCCTCTTCAGTGAAATGGTAAAAGGTCTTAGCAGAAAAGAAAAAAAAGCTTGTGTGTTAAGATTGCTGAAATCCCACTAAACTGTGAAGAAGGATAAATACGTTACTTTTGCTGCTACACCTGAAGTTGCATCTGTTAAGGCCATAGTGCATGACAGGGGACCAGGTGAGATGGAGGAGTTAAACCTGTGGGTAGGGATTTGATAGAAAACATGTCCCAGCTGACGGCAACATGCTGTGCCAGACAACACAGAAACTTCTGCAAAGGACCCTAAAACATGGAACTGCTACACGTACTCAGGGAGAGGCTTAGACTGAAACACAGGAAAATCACTTGTGAGGCTGTGTCTACCAATGAGAAAGCCACCAATGGAGGCTCGGCAGAGCTGAGGAAGAACAGCAACCAACGCACAGCTTCTACTGCAGTGTAACTGGGCCTTTCTGGAAGAAGGTGTGGGATGGAAGCTCTAATGACGAAAATACAAAGGAGTGCCAGGGTCAGTGGACAGAAGGACAGACTAACTCTGGCTCTGTATGCAATGCCACCGAGCACGGGGAAAAGCCAGGTACATGGCACATGTACAACGTGGAGAATTCACACGCACTCCAAACCAAACTTCACCAGCCTGTGCTGTCAATGCAGGAGAAAGCACAGGTGACACCCTTTTGTTAAGGAATGGTTCCAGCAACACTTCATCTCAGAAGTGAAGAAACACTCGAAGAGGAAGGGTTGGAATGTAAGTCTTACAATCAGCAGACAACATGTCTGGCCATCTTGAATGTATTGACTATGAAAATGAAAAGTCAAAGCTGTGATTTTATCTCCATATGTACCTCGCCACCTCGCCCCTTGACCAGGTACCATCACCTGTCAAGGCCACACACACTGGCCTGGCACGCAACCACATTTCGTCAGCAACTAAATGATAGAGACCCTGACCTGGACACCCTGCAGGGTGGAAGACAGCCACTGAAGCTACAGTGGGTACAGGAAAGTCAGAAACCACTGGAGGGACCTACTGTAAGCGAACAGGTGATGATTTTAGGGGCCTCCTGGGATCTGGTAAAATGCGGGGAAACCATTCACCCAGCAAGACAAACCGGGGAAGGACTTGCCAACATGCAATGAAGGGGGAAACGACACTAAAACCACTACGGAACTTCAGCGAGCAAGGACCCCAGGGACTTGTGAGCCACCTGTGGGAGAAAAAGGAAGAAACGAGGCATAACTGGCAACTTGGGCATTACTGAAACTGGCCAAAGTGGTTCAAATCGCACGGACATTCCAGGACAGAATCGCCTGCTGTGACCCTGCACTGAGTGCATCATTCCAATCGCCCAGATGACCACCAAGAAATGCAGCCCTGCAGCAACTTACAGTTGCAATATTCTCCCAACAGGTTTTGGAAAAAAAGTTTCTCAGCTGTCAAGTCTGCAGCCACTGACACTGTTCAGACATCAAGTTCAACCATGCGTATTCTTACGGCTCCGTGGTCTGGGCCACCAAAGCAGGTGATCGTCTGATGTCATTACAGCAAGGCTTAGAACAGCCCTGTGGCGTCATAGTGCCTGTGTTGCTTGCCTCATCACAGACTGTCACCTCACACTGTCATGAGAATATATACTTATATTGTTATAATGGTTCTATTATTATCCTTGCTAATCTCTTGCTATATATGCTTTATAAGTTAAACTTTATTAAACTGTATTTATAGGAAAAATACTATCTGTAGGATTTGGTGCAACCTTTGGTCTGAGGCACCCTCTGGGGGGATCCCTGCAGTGTCTGATGCTCTATTCTTAAATAGGGTTGGAACTGGGATTATATACTGCATTTAGTTGTTGTGTCCCTGGCTTCCTATATCTGGGACAGTTTCTAGGTTTTGAGACACGGTCTCACTCTGCAGCCCAATCTGGACTTTGACTCAAGCAATCCTCCTGCCTCAGCCTCCCAAGTGCAGGGATCACAGGTATGCACCACACCTGGCGTATGTGGTGCTGGGGAACTGAATTCACGTACTTAGTGCTCGCTAGGTCTTAGGACTTTCAAAGACGATGCCTGGGAAGGGTGCAGAATGCCTCGGTTTGGGTGTGCCTGCATGTCCTCACAAAGTCAAATAGGAATTTCTGGCAAGAATGCTATAGAGTACCACACCCTTTATCAGATTCACCATCTTCTGATGATTTTACTGTGTTGTTTGCCAAGTGTAGATTTTTCTATCAACCCGTCTGCTGTCATTCTGGCTGTTTTTATTCTATGAATTTTTCATCTCTTTCTTCATTACTTATTCAATTACCTGTTTCTCCCACGCTGATGGCTGATTGATGGATACTCGTCTTGTTCCACTGGTTTCACTCCTGTTCTTCCTGTGTGTGGGTGTACATGGCACAGGGACTGGACCCAGGGCTTTCACACATCAAGCTATGTTCCTACCCTTTTTTCGAAACAGCATTTTGCAAAATTGTCTGGGTTTGCCTCGATTTTGGGATCTTCCCTGCCTCAACCTCCCAAAGTGCTGGGATTACAGGTGTGTGCCACCATACCCGATTTACATCTTTCTCAGACTGTCCAAAACTTGCTTATCCTTCATCCTGTGCTCACCTATGTAAGCAAATTACTTCTGCACAATAAGCACTGCACAATTAGACCCAGGAGATTCACTAGTGCTAATGAGGCAGCATCTGAACGAGCAGGTAAGCTCACCTAAAGTTAAAGGTGCTGGTGCGGAGTCAACCACATACTCTTTTTCTGGATCTTCCACTGTGGAGTTCTTTGCAGCTTTTTTAAGGCCAGCATATGTTACTGTTTTTGCACCTCTTTTTAGAGGTTTTGACCTGTTCCCATTCTTTTGTACTTTTGTTTTCGAATGATCAGCTATTGAGAGATTTCCAAGTTGAAGGTCACGTACAATGTGATCTTGTAAAGCAACTGCAGTGATTGCCAAGTTATCTTTTTGAGATGAAAGATTCTAAAAAGAAAGAAGAAAAACTACTGTTATTTACTGCAATTTTTTATACTGTATTATTTAGAAGCCATCAGAGGCTTCTGGTCTGGGGCCTGATGGCACACTGGGTCAAAGTGAAAGCTAACAACTGCTTCAGCCATTGTGACCTCCACCAGGACCAACCCCAGGCTCGTTATTTACGTTAACAACATAGGAACATCTTTTAATTTCATTACTAAAGCCTTAATTATAATATAAATGCATTATGACTTATAAACAGTACGTGCCTAAACAAACCCATGCTGTTTCACTTTGATTAAATTAGACTCCAGGCAAATATTAAAGACAGTTGTGCACTTTAGCTTGTGCTTTTTTGGGTGAAAACTTGATCTATTTCCTACACAAAATGCAGCCGCGGGGACAGGGAGGCAGTGCCCGGGAGCTTGCCACTGGCTTGCCACTGTCCCATGCCACACACAGCCTGCTCACTCTTGTGCACAATCCTAGCTGGAGTCAGGATGACACACTGTTTTTTACTCTCAATGGGGTGAATCAATATCCTAAGAATATAAACGTGTGTGTTTGAAGAAGGAAGGCATACCTTATTTCTGAACATGCCGATCAGGAAAAGCTGTAGCGTGGGCTGTAACAAATTCTACCGCCACTGCATGCTTCTCTAATCCCTCATTCTTCCGCTACGAAATACGGCAACGGGAAGTCGGGGAGTGTGTAACACCTGCTAGGAAGTTTACAAGGAAGATCCGTGTTAGAATCTGACTGACAGTGAGGTCTCTGTGATGCTTCTTGCAGTGCCGTGCTGAGCCCCACGTTGCGGCTCTGGATGAAGAGAAGGGATTCGAACCAGCTGTTACCTGATTCAGCCCTGTCCTCAGACAGTTCTCCATTGTGCTGAGGGGGGTCACTGCAGTATAAGTGAGGACATTTCAGACCAAAGGTAACATTTATGCTGAGACATGGAGAACACAGGGACAAACAGGTTACTCTGCAGGGACAAGGAACACACTGAGCTTTGTCCCTGAGGGGTGAACCATGAAGAAACTGAAGAGGGTACTGGCTCCCTCAACACACTGTGGGTGGAGGAACTCAGGTGCCAACCTCACTGTAGCACTTTTCTGGGCAAGACACTTAATGTGTCTGGACGTCAGACTCCTCACCTAGAAGACTGGTACTAAAACTACGGCCTTTCCGACTGTATGGATTGAATAAGAAAAACCTGTAAAAGATTAACATGTAACCCTTTCAATTCTGCCATCAAGAGCAGCAGGAAAGAGGTTTCCATCCAATGTTCCACCACAATGGCCTACACTAGAGAAACAGTAAAGGCCATTAAAATATTGAAGTATTTCCAGAATTCTCTACATTCAAAAATGCCTATAAAACTAAAACTTAATTATATTAAGTCATTTGCAGTGTGCAACTGTTTGTCATTTTTACTTTGTGAGTTACTGGGATTAATATGAAGCTAAGATTTTTTTTTAAAAAACTGATCCTTATCCCAGCACTTGGGAGGCTGAGGCAGAAGGATTGCCACGAGGACCAGCCTGCACTACAAAGCAAGACTCTTGTCTCAAAAAACAAAACAAAACAAAAACCAAACTTGATTCTTCCAAGTTCTACAGGATCATTAAGTTTTAGAATTTAAAGTTACTGGACACGTTATCTAATCCAACATCAATTACAGACTAAGAAAACATACCAAACGAGGTGACTCTTTCCAGACGCAGAATTCGTCCGTGGCAGTGGGAAGGTCAGAAAGCTAATTTCTGTCCAGTATTAAGAAGCTACAATTTAGAGAAACACACTGCTTTGTAAATCCCGGTATTACAATCATAAGAGGCGGGGCTTGGTCGTCGCCAAAAAGCCCACAGTGGAGCCAGGGTACTCAGTTACCAATTTGTTTAAGTGACCATTACCTAATTACACGCTAAACTCAGACACAAACGTGGGGCTTAACACGGCATTAAGAAAAACCCTGCGGGGTCCCGTCGTCTTGTCCGAATCTGGCTGCCCCTCCCTCAGGGGCCTCGCGTTCAGGCTGCCCCCACAGGCCCCGCGCCGGGCTCGGCAGGGGAAGCCGGGCTCCGCCGCCCCGCTCGCAGCCTGCACGGCGGCCCCGGCCCGTCCCGCGGCGCGGCCGCAGAGCCGGGCGCTCGGCTCCGAGCGGCGCTGACCGGTCTCCGACGCGCTCCCGGTGGCGCGGCTTCCGTGCCCGGGCTCGCCCTCCAAGCCCAGTCCTGGACCCGCTGCGCAGCAGCGCCGGCCACTCAACCCGGCGCTCCTCCGCCCAACGACGCCCGACGGCCCGCGCGACGCACCCCTGGCGGTTGCCATGGCAACGTGCTCTCTCCGCGCGCGCGCCCCGCAGAGCGCGCGCTCGCCGGCTCCTCGCACTGCGCCTGCGCTCCCAGCCGCTGGCCTCGCCTTTCCCCCGCGCATGCTCAGCGGCCCCGCCTGCCCTGGCCCGCCCCGCCTGCCGGGGGCCCTACCCGGCGCCTGCTCAGTGCGCATGCCCGGAGCGTGGCGCTGGCGCCCCGCGGCCGCCGCGGGCACGCTTGCCGGCCGGCGCCCTTGTCTCGACGGCCGCACGTTGCCGTGAGGCGCGCGCGGAGCGACGTCCGGCGCGTCGGCGGGACACGTGCCGCGTCCTCCCGCCCTCTGGGACCGCCACCGCCCAAGTCCGCGCGCTCGCTCTCGCGGCGGCTTCGCTCTGCGGTGGCGGCGCGCTTCCGTCCCCAGCCCTGGAGCTCGCCGTCCCGGGAGGCGCTCGCCACTCACGTGGCCACGGCCGCTGTCCTCAGCGCCGCCAGCGCCCTTCTGCCCTCGCTGCCACCCTCGCTGGCCTGCAGCGGTCACCGCCCTGGCCGCGACGCTCAGCTGCGGCCTCGAGCGCACGGGCCGCAGCCCCCGCTTGCGACCCTGCGGGCCTCCCCTTGACGACCTCAGAGACCCTGCGGGCCCCCACGACCTCTGAGACCCTGTGGGGCCCCATGACGTCTTCAGAGACCCTGCAGCCCCCCACGACCTCAGAGGCCCTGCGGGCCCCCCCAACGTCCTCCGAGACCCTGCGGGGGCCCCCCCAGGACGTCCTCAGAGACCCTGTGGGCCCCCACGACCT
This sequence comes from Ctenodactylus gundi, assembly GCA_004027205.1. Taxonomy (NCBI): domain Eukaryota; kingdom Metazoa; phylum Chordata; class Mammalia; order Rodentia; family Ctenodactylidae; genus Ctenodactylus; species Ctenodactylus gundi. The sequence continues at coordinate 329 of PVKB01006436.1, read as the reverse complement.
CAGAGGCCCTGTGGGGCCCCCACGACCTCAGAGACCCTGCAGGGGCCCCCCCATGAGGTCCTCAGAGACCCTGCAGCCCCCCACGACCTCAGAGACCCTGTGGGGCCCCCACGACCTCAGAGACCCTGCGGCCCCACGACCTCAGAGACCCTGTGCCCCCCCCACGTCCTCCGAGACCCTGCAGTCCCCCACGACCTCAGAGACCCTGTGGCCCCCCATGACGTCCTCAGAGACCCTGTGGGTCCCCCCATGACGTCCTCAGAGGCCCTGCGGACCCCCACGACCTCAGAGGACGTCATGGGGGGACCCACAGGGTCTCTGAGGACGTC